>OENT01000338.1:0-112055 GCA_900239685.1 Rotaria macrura
TCACAAACTAATACGCGGACTTTTCATACCTGAATATGGTCTACAAAAGCTGAAAGTTTCACGCGATTTGGAGAAACTTGTGTATAAAGTGGTTGAGACCCCATGGATTACCCCATAAGTGAATTTCTTGGCAGTCTAGTAGAAAATTTTGCTAAACTGCTACGACGTTCTTACGAAGGTTCCTTCAGTAGACAGTTGTGGTTTTGGTTCCCGAACTTGAATTTCTTTTGAGTTAAGAAGTTTTAGTGAGATCGTCTTGTAAATTTAATATGATTTCAACGACGAGAATTGAATTGAACTGGTTCATCACCACGTTTAAATTATTTTCTTTGATCTAGTTTTAAAGTGTGGCGTCTAACGGGTGAACTAATTTATGAATATAAAACAAATGAAAATCAGGAACTATGGCAAGTTCTATGGCAACCTGGAACCTATGCTCATGGTCAACGAGAAGCTATTAGATCTGAAGATGGTTGTGCACCAGGAAAACGTAAGTATATTAGATGATCGTAGTAAATTATAGTATTTAGTGAAATGTGTTTTTTTTCTTGTAATGATAATCGATTAGTTGAAAACATTCCATAAAAATGTTTCGAACATGAATAAGAATCAAAAATGTTGACTTTTTTCCAAACGAATTTTTCAGTTTGACTTCACAAAAGTCTTAAAATTTACATTCACGAAAATAGGAAGCAATTTTTTTCTCAAGTAACTGTTTTGCTAATTATCTTCTTTTCACGATGCATCTGTTAACTACAAGGGTTTTAGCGAGAAACACAATCATATTTTTTTGACATTTCACTTTCAAAATTAGCAAATCTATCCAACTATCTTAGTTGTGATAGTGTCATTTGTTCGATTACTTTATGCAGTTCGTCATTGTTCTTTGTTCGTAAGAAATAGTTGCTAATCAGACACGTATTAAAGATCTCACAGTTAAGATGAGTGTTTAAGAATGAAATACAGAGGTTTCGATAGAATTGATGCCAACTACAGTACATTTGCGTATGCCCTCTGTAATTATGCTAATGTATCCGAGAAAAATTTAGTAAATGTATAGAAATGCTACTTATTACTTTTGTATCAAGCTATTTTTGTTCTATGTATCAGAAAGAAAAAGAAATTAAAATTAAATATTGAATTCTATTTTCATTTTTGTTTGCATTTGTTGTCTTTTTTAACAGCGAAAGCAGCAGCCGCTTATAGACCTCCGCATCTTCGTCAAACGACTCGGCAAGTTCCAAAATTACATGAAGATGTACCAGTTAAATCACAGGTACAACAACCTCCACGTGTTCCGAAACCTGGTGGTGTTGAAGAATTATTTACTGGTGATCTTGAAAAGGATAAAAAAATTAAACAAATACATAAAGTATGTTTCATTATCTCATATAGATGATCATTTACCTTATGTCTATTGATTGTAAATATTTAGAAATTGCAACAAATTAAAGGTCTTAAACAACGATTAGCTAATGGGGATAAGCTTGAAGTTGACCAAATAGAAAAAATAAACCGTGAAAATGAACTGATTGAAGAAATGGAAAATTTAAGACTTTAAATTAAATTCTAAAAACAACATTTAGAATAACTTTCTTTTTATAAACACGAAAATTTGTTGACGCTGTTTTTTTCTTTGTTCTAGATATGACAAATACTGTTATGATGAATAATAATAATAATAATAATAATGATAGTGAATCAAAAGAAAATCGAACAAAACGCATGTAAATTTAAATTGATTTCTTTTAATTCAAACAATTTCATAATATGTTTTAGAGTTAAACGTGTCAGTATTGAATTAGGTGATTTAACACAACATAATTTAAAGCAACTTAAAGTACTTAACCGGGATGTTTTTCCTGTTGCTTACAATGAAAAATTTTATAAAGATCTGCTAGGTGCTGGAGAATTATGCAAATTAGGTATCGTAGAAGATTTTACATTGCTTACAATAAGATGAAAGAACAATGTGAACTCATTCGTATTTCTTACTGAGTCAAGAATATATTCACAACAAACTATTATATTCATCAAATTAGTCTTTCCTAGAAGAAGCTTTCTCTCTCTCTCTCTATACATATCTATACATAATGTTCGAAAGGAATTGAATTGAAATCTTGCTTTGTTGTTGATTGCTCTTAAAATTTAAAATTTCAACTACCAAACAGATAACTTTCTGCCAAAGTTATACATTTGATTAAGCTAAACGATTTTTACAATTGTTGTGTCTCTAAAGTAATGTTTATCTCATTTTGTTTCTTTTTATTATTATTCTTATGGAATTCAGAAATCCTTGAAAATGTTGTACGAAGAAAAGAAAATTGACGTTTATAAAGTCGTTTCACTTTTAACTCAAGAAGGCCAATTCATGAAACAAAGAAAAGCGAGTCCCATTTTCAACTTTGCTATTATGAGTGTGGTTACTAATTGGAAAAAGTGTTCTAATGTTTTTCAAATCCCATATGTTTTTGATGAAAGTAGTGTCTGTTAACAAAACTATTTCTTCTAATTATCGAACTGTATATACTTTGAGAATTCTAAAATTTTTCTCTAGAAACATCGTAAAAAATTCCGAAGCAGCTCATAGTAATAGAATCATAGTTTTTATTTTAAAAATTGATTACGAATCACTCAGAATATTGTCAAGAAACAACTTATAGAATTTGAGTACCGTGCATTTGAAAGAAAACATCCACACTATTTTATTTCGTATGAATAGAATAATATTCTTGACTTTCGATGTAAATAATATCTGACATGGTTTAGAGAGAGCTCAAGGCTGATGTGTTGGAGAATTTCTTATTAAGAAAGAATTTTTTCTGAATTCAGCCATTATGGACAAAATTGCAGAAGCATTTTCTTTTCTGTACAATCGTCTGATCGTTAGTTCTAATGGAGGTCAAAAATAAATATATTACACGTCAATCGACGTACTTATTTGCGTAAATAAGATTTTTCTCGTACGAGATCAATCGTAATAGATGATATTGTTTCAAATTGCTTCTATATCTCTAATATCACTCAAGAAAATAATACAAAAACGATAGCAAAAAAAAGATTGATTAATTACTGAATTCATTTGTTGTTTTTTACAAGTTTTTTTGCAGACAAATAATAATCCAGTCATTATTCCTGATAAATCAAGAAAAAATTATGTGAAAGCAAATTTGCATACTCAATACCAAAGAATTCCAACTCTCACGCCTAGGTCTCTAAAATACACAAGATTTCACTTGGTAGATTCTACTCGAAACTGACTAACTAACTTATTACTTTAACTATTCGCTCTTTGTACGAATAGTTTTACAAATTTCATTCATAAGCCTTTCGAAAAAAATTACACGTATCTATAAATCATTGACGAACTCTAAGATTTAGTATCAACCAGAAAAGATATTAGGGAAAACTGTATTCAGAAATGTAGTGAATAAAGGAACGATTTTTCAATTCAATCGTGATATGTATATTTAACGGGAGAATAAAGAGGTGGCATTGTCGTCACAAGCCATGCTTAAAATCTTTTGAAAAAACATACAATTTTTGTGTAGTACATGAATTCGAATCTTCGGGTTTTTGAAAAATTCTATCACCACTAAAATGTGATCTACTGCATTGACAATAACATGTTAAGATATATCGCATAATACAGACTCTACACTATTAAAATTCTGACGTTGAATACGAGACGAAAAATAAAATGACAAGTTTAAATTAAGAAATACTGGAGTTGTATTTTTCATCGCGCTTGTATTTTTCAAGTAGGAGCAAGAAGATGAATATTGAAATAGAATTCTAGGTTTTGGGACAAAGACAAAAGCATAAATAAAAACATAAAGCAACATTTGTTTTTTTGTAGAGGATTCAAAAGCAATAAGCAATAACTGTTAAACATATATAGACATATTTGTATTTTTCCTATTAATTATATTCAACAGAAGTATTTCGGGCAGTTATGATAACAATAATTATGCATTACAAATCGTCTTCGGAGAGAAAAAAATCAATCCTTGATTGTTATGATATGTGTCGAACATGTCGGTTTTTCTTTTTCTTATCATCATTGGATGAACTTCACGAAGGACGCTTAAATTTATCAAAAATATGTATTTTCAGTAAAAGCAACTGAAAAGCTGTTTTTTTCTAAGAAAAACAAAGCATGGCAATGTCAATCACAAACTCATGTTGTTTCTGATAGAATACAACTGAGAATAAATTCCGGTACATTAATCTTAATTTTCATTGTTTTGATGACATTGAGTTATTTTTTGGAGGGGTCACTGTGGCTAAAACAGATTTTTCTCTTATTTTATCTTTATCGATTAATGATTGATTGGATAAATCGATGTATATGAATGCTAGTTAAGAATTTGACAGAATAACATTATTTATATATGATGATAATACCGTCTTTGTAGAATACCGAAAAAGTTCCTTGCATTCTTGTTGCTTGAAAAATTGTGTGCAAAGTTTCACTAGAATTGAATGAGATGGAAATGGTTTATTCTAGAGAGAAAAAATATTAGACGCAACATGCTTTCGATATTTTTTCTATAGCTTACTGTAATGATATTGTTGTTGGCGCCGTATGTTGTCGTATTGATCTATCGGAAAATCGTCGGCGATTATATATAATGACATTAGGTGTTCTTGCAAAATATCGAGAACTTGGTTTAGGTAATGTAAACATTGTTGGATCAATGAGCAATATGTAGTTTCATGGCTAATATTCTTTTAAGGTGCATTAATGCTTGAACATGTGTTCAAAGTTTGTGAACGTGAAGGAAACATCGATAGTATTTATTTGTATGTATCATTAAAAGTTTTCTAACGATGTTTTTTTATTCTTTGTATTCCTCTATCGTTATTATTCGTCTTAGACATGTTCAAGTTAATAATGAAACTGCTTTATCATTTTATAAAAAATTCGGCTTTCAAATTATTTCAACAGCAGTTGAATATTATCGTCGTCTAGAGCCATCGGATGCTTATTTACTTGAACGCTCATTAAAAAAGCCAATGTCGCATGAACAAATATCATCTCAAACAGGTGTCCAACAAAATTCAAAGAAAGCATCATCAGTACCTTTATCAACTATTACCGACGTTGATTAATTACCAAGCTTCTTTCACACGCACACACACACACACACATGCATAACAGATCGTTGTTTTTGTTTGTTTGTGTTTCTTTTTTATAATGAAAAAATACATATACATATATAAAAGACAAGACAAATAAACCGACGTTCATAGGACTGCAGAACATCGTACAAAAAATGACACAGAGTTTTAAAAGTTTGATATACGCATATGCATTAGTATACTTTTTTTCCTAATGCGGGGTTTTTTCTTATTACCGGGGTAATCACACATTTTAATGGTTGTGGCTCTAGATAATCAGGCTCTGATATACTAGATGCAACAGCTCGAACAAGTATCTAAACAAGAAATACTATCATGCCCTTGATTAAAAAAAACAGATAAATTTATACCGGTTCAATAGCTGCTAGCTCTTCACGCGACATCGCAATATTAATAACTAAAATTATTAAATCAATGAATTTTGTTAGGTTTCAGTGATTATTTGGTTATTACTTTTTTCATTGGCATGCGAAGTTCCTGGTACTGATTTTCTCATGTCAATCGAATCTTTCTTCAAACTACGAATAAGTGCCAAAACACCACCGAGAATCAAAAGCAGCAATAGCATGCCACCGACACCCACTAAAAGCCAAGCCCATATCGATAAACGATTAGGAAGAACATGAACTTTTGGACAGTTTCGAAATGTTGAAGCATTCAATTCAGGACTACCTAGACATAAATAAAGGTAAATTAAACATGGATTATTCTTGCTTGTATGACAAACCTGGTAATGTGAATTCACATGCAAACCTTAAATAAAGTTTATCACAATCTATTTGACGTAAACAAATATGATTTGACCCGCGAACATTAGTTTCAAAGCATGTTGCATTCGGATTATCTCGATTCATACAAAATTGTGGCCAATGATCTTCCTTGTCATCATGACATCGACTTAATATATTGTAATCCGATGGTAGGCGAATAGCAAAATGCAATTCGTCATAGTGTCGAAAAAGAGCTTCTAAGATTTTTGTTTTCTCAGGTGTATTTAGTATTAATTGTCGTAGATTTTGTTTTGATTTTCTATTAGAATGACTACTTTTAAACATTGCTGGTGTATCCAATAAGCGTACCAGTCGTATAGCACATATATTTTGTGTTTGATGCCATGAATACTTTTTTCCATCAGTACCGAAGTATAAACATTGATTACCAACATGATAAAAACGGTCGGGACATTGTCCACGATTAAATTGTGCATCGAATGATGATTTTGAACTTCGACGTGTTTGATTTATATCTAAATTTAAAAACAAAGTAAGTGATTAGAGTTATTGGTTTTTCATGAAGTCGATACCTTGAAGAAAATGTTTTTTATCAAAATTTTGTCCATCAATAAATAAAAGAAGCGAAATAAACGTTACCACGATCAAATTACCACACATCGTGTTTTGCTAATCAAGATAACAAATTTCCTGCTTATATACTAATATGTCGTTTTGATGGCCTTCTAAAGAGTAGAAAAAAGCTAAAGAATAGGCGAGAATTACTGTAATCGTCTGTCTCTTTTTTATTATACATTTCTTGTTCTTCTTTATTCAATGTCGATGGCCGTGGCCAGCGCTTATCAAGACCTCACGCCGCTCGTATTTTTCTTTTGGCATAATAATAATGCTAACGCTTCGCTTTCATTCTCTATCGTTCTCTCAAGCAACCTGATAAACACATATTTTGATTTTTACTGCAGTCGATGTCAAAAGCACGGTATATCAACATCTAGACTAGTGATGAATATTAATTGACCATGAAAACAAAATTGTCGCCTAGAAGTATCAGAAAAGAAAAAGCGAAGATAGTGATCAATTGATTAAATATTACATATGAACTAGTGTGCAAGAAAAGCCATATGAAATACTGTATTTATAATGATTTTGGAATTCTTTATTACAGACATTATATGTATAGACAAAACGAAAAAGACAAGTAATCACAAGAAAAAGCGACTATATTGCAAAAGTATTAATTAGTTTTTGTTTAGTTCATTTCTGTAGGTTTTTTTCGATCATTCAGTAGCTATTTCGATTCATGATCATGAGACATTTTACCAGTGATACTGTCTGATATTGCTGAAATAAGAAAAGAAAATATATGTTCATGTTTGATTTTGTCTTCCAATATTGACATACGTATATATATTTCATATTGATACATTTTATTGTTTGGATCTTCTATTGCACATGAAAGTTTCTTAATTAATTCATCACACTAAAGTAAAAAAGAAGAAAAATACAATGATACTCTCGATATGTCTAATATTTTGGCTTTTCAATGAGAAATGCATCTTTTCCTCGTTACTATTAAGAATCGATGAGTTAATGTCTCCTCGTATTCGAATGTTGATAAATATTCAGGAAAATTTCTTTCCAAAAAAGCAACACCTATACTGATCTTTGATGTTTGAAATCATATTAAACACTTGAACTGTTATCGGTAAGAATAGAAAATTTTCGAAACAATTATCTACATAATTCTTAAGAAATGAGCCGAAAATCATTTAGTTACAGCTATCATCCAAACTATTCATTAAATATTGTTAAATTAAGTCATGAAACTCTACTGAGTAATTCATCATATGAATAATGGTTACATGAAGGGAACGTTTCAATATGAGATATTATTCTTTGACTACGATATCGAATTTAAAAGCATAATTCTATAGTCATAATTAATTGAAAAGTCAACAATTTTGAAGATTTTTTAATTTTTATCAGTTCTATTCTGAAGGAACACAATTTCATTGTTCGATCCTTTTTTAATCGGATCAAATTTCAGTCGATCGATCATAACTCAACTTAAGAAACCTACTGTGACCTCAATCGATTTGTACTCTCATTCGAAGAAAATGTATCAAACCTTGGATGCATTTAATCGTAAAATGTTGTTTTCATGATTTAAATGTTTCATCGATGAGTGCGGTTGTCGTTTATCATATCGTTGATCTTTTGACAATCTCGGCTTCAAATTTGGAACAACTGCACGTTGTGGTTTAGCTCTTGAACGTGGATCTTTTGCTACTTCAAGAACTTTTGGTACGAACACAAGGCATAATGTTATTGTAACGCAAAGTAAAATAAATACAGATGTAATAATATAGGAACGTTCATGCTGATCGCGTACAAAATAACCAACAACAGCTGTTGTTATACTTAATAAAACAACATTGTACAGACTCATACCAACATAGGTCGAATCATTCAAAGCAGTTATGCGTACATTTCGTGTCGCCCATGCAAAACGTGACCCAGCAACCTTATTGAAAAATTAAGAAAAGAAAAGAAAATATCCAATTTACAAGTAGTTGCTAGAATGTTTCGAATTGGAATGTCTTTCTTTTTTTTATTTATTGTCAAATAAAATATGAATATGATTCAATTTGATTCATGGCTATCAGTAGAAACTATCAGTCTAGGATTAAAATAAACCATATTTGTGTAAGATGATTTCAACGAGCAATCAACGAATTGTGAATTCATTTATAACCTGAGAATAATTATTCATTTAAGAAGAAAAAAAAACTTCGTCTTTTATCGTTTTCAATTGTTTATTCACAAAAGCTAGTTAAGGTTAGCACTTCTATGATGAATGATAAAAAATGCTAACGATAAAATTAATGTGTGAAAAAGTGTCGAGATATATCTTGATCAAAGATGAACGCCCTAATACTCATGATTGCCTTCGTCATATTTGACCTATATCTTTTTATAAGTGATAGGAGAACTATTTAGTTTCGACTTGAATATCGTCGTGAAAAATATTGTTATGCTAAATGTTTTACTGAAATAAGTCGTAATTGCAAGTGCAATATCTTATTAGTGTTGAATGATTTTCTTATCGATACAAGAAGCAGACCTCTCATATTTGCTACGATATTCATTGTAAAGTAGCAGATCATGACATTTTTAAATTAGTGTCAAGCTTAATATTATCATATTATATAAAGAAAATGAATACAAACGAGTTCGATGAAATGATGAAAATGCTAGCACTTCGCCTATTTATTTTTAGGCATTGGTTCTTCTTACAAAATATATCATCCTCCCAAAGATAATTCATGATAGATTGGTTTTCATCGTTATTCAAATAAATATAAAACATATAATCAAATAAATAGGCAATTATCATGCTATTCAAAATGAATGAATGGTTGGATCATTTTGAAGTTATTCTACTAATCAATTATAAAATAAACTCTATCAAGTACTGCCATTCGAGAGTGAGTCTGCGTATCTAGATCTTCTCTTTATTATCGGCAACTCACTATCAATCATGATAGATTACTGAATGAGACGTAAGGAATTAAACTTGAAAAATAACTCAAGTTCATCTTCATTCGATTTTACCGGGGAATACATTTGAACATACTAACAAAAACTGAAATTAAAAATACAATCGAAGTGTTCAATCTTAGTATGTCTCCAAAACCCGAACTTTTTTATTCGAGTTTCTACTACAGTTATTTATAAGTCATTGATGGAAAGACGTGCATTTCAATTATGAGAAAAAATTTAGATTCATTTCAATAAATAACCGAACAATTCAAAGGAACTCTATACAATTTTACAAGAAATCAAAAATATTTTGAGATTTTTGCATTTGAAATAACTATCACGAGATTATCCAGAGCAATTATTAGATATATGTAAAATAATCTCAATATGAAGTTCTATATGAACTGTTTGCGTAGTTTTCTAGTAAAAAAAAACAACATCTGAAAATGGTTCTAATTTCAGAATGGCAGCTTTACGACTGCCGAGTTATTGATAATCACTGAATACAAGCCTATGAGAGAAAAAATCTTTTAATTAAACTACAGTTCTATAGTTAAGTATTCTATGACATTATGTAAACAGTATTAGAAATCATGGATCTAATTAGGACTCAAGAGCGACGAGCAATAATTAAAGTAGAATCGCTTCGATTGTTTTCACTAGAAAAGAAGTCAAGAGAAACAAAATTGCTTTTGTGTTGCACACCTCTTTACGTCAGATATCTAACTCAAAACAAGCTTCCACGAAAGACTAGTCCAAGCATACTCTCTGCTATGAAAATATTTTCAAACTTAAAGTTACACTAATTTAATACATTAGTTGGAATCAATTTTATTTTAGAAAAAAAACATACAACATACCATTAATACACCCTTATAAATTGATTGTACTACAATCCATATTGATCGACGATTAGATCGACATTCCTCGTAAATCCATACGATAACAATATCTTCATCTTTTGTCTATACATGTATGCATAAATATACGTATATTACAATAATATAATATATTATTTAACCCTCTGATTACTTGTGTTTGACTAATGTCTTTGAAAATTTTTAGTGGATCAAAAAACTGCCATGAAGCTAATAGAAATGTATCGATAGCAAAGAGTATTCCAACGAAAATGAACAAGCGGTGATCTTTAATGACCTAACGAGAAAAGTATAACTAATAAATCATGCTTTCTTGACATTAATTTATGTCGTCATTTACTCTTTTCGATGCATTAACTTTAGTAAATATTGAATGAACACGCCATGTTTTACTGAATATAGCTCCGAATGAGATCGTAAAACCGATGGATAAAGTCCAGACACGAGCCTTTTTCAATGGGAAAACCGAAGAAAACTTTCCATGTATTCAATTCAGAAACTAGATAAAACAAGCAAACCTACCGCACAAATGAAATTCATCGCTGATTCTGAACTTCTTCGTCCCAATAAAGTTGAATCAATACCCATAAGTAGAACACTTGTATATGAAAGAATACACCCAGCTATGATTAAATTATTGATTTGTGGGCTTGACATTCGAATAAATCTATTGATACAGAAAAAGTATACTCATAGAAATATATATATATGTATATACACGTATCTATATGAAATATTTGCTGACTATGATAGAGCAAAAGAATTATTTGTGTTTACCTATGTGTACGGAAAATAATATTGAAGACGAAAAATCCTATTGCTAATAGAATGCCTATGCCACTGATGCTAGCCATTATTGTGTATGTTAATATTGAAATTCGTTGATCACGTTCAATATGTTTTATACGATCATTCGGTGGTCCGTTACCTAATTTGAAGTTTTAAAATTTCTCAACAAACAAAACACGGAAATTTTTTACCATGCCAAGTGATATTCGGTTCATTTCTTGCTTGTAGAAGAATATATTTTGACTGGTTTGTTGGTAAGGCAACAAATAATTGAACGATATCAACGTTTGTTGATTTGCAACTATGATAAACTATGTGACAAGTTGAAAAACAGATCAAATTCACTCTAATATACCTAAAAGTTGTTCGATAACAATTTCACCGATGCGATCGCCATTATTAAAACGTATACGACCAGTAACACCTTCCATGTCAGTTCTTTTAATTATATCAATTAATTCATGACGCCAACATGATTGACGCCATATAGAATCGATATGAAATTCGCGAGAACAATTTTCTAATTTTTCGAATGCGGATGTTAACATTAAAATGGCATCAAATGCGTAGCCGAAAAAATAATTTGATACTTTCAACATAGTTAAATCAAATTTAAACTGATCAGGTGTCTGAACACCATAGAAAAGGAAACATAAACAACAAAAGAATCTAAGAAAATGTCTCAGACGTATATACAAACCAAGTCAGCTATTGTTCGAGTATTAACATGATGACCTAATTTAGCAACACGAGTTTGAAGTGTACCATTCAATGCACGTAAAATATCTGATGTATTACATGGGCCTGGATTATTCAACCACCATTCCGGTTCATAGTAACCAACGATTATCCATTGAAAACGTGAACCATACAATTGATAACGGAATGCCTGCATTATTAATATTCCTAGAACTTTTTCGACTTATGTATTTTTTCTAATTACCTCACAAAATATTCGAATAGCCATAGTTGAATTGAAATTACCAAGAATTATTCGAATGTTATTCCTCTAGTAAAATTAGAAATAATTTCAAAGATTCTCAATTAAAAGAGAATACTTCCGCATTTGAAGAATTTATAAACATGATCGAGTTCCGACAAAAAATGATGGATAACAATCAAAAATTTCATGTCTGTGAGAAATTCAACGTTTCCACTGTTTCGAAGTACTCTACTAATCCTGAGAAAGATAGTTTTAATAGAACTGATTACATAGTCGCTTTCTGATGTTTTTCATCAATATTTTAAAGTAGCCTGGAGCCAACACGAGAGCAATGAACTCAAACGTTGTTGTTAAATCACTCGTCCCATCTTTTCATCTTATGCAGGATCAGACATGGTTGCATATACTTTGATAATATTGCTCAAGGGTTTCTACATAATGCTGAGACATCGAGAAAAAGAACACATTTATTCATGTGAGATCTAATGAAATACATCAGTCTGATGTACCAGTAGTACTACTATTGCTAAAAGGAAATTGGCATCATTACAACGAATCTTGTCACCGACAAGACTAGTATTTTCAACCGGTTTCGTAGCGATTCACTATGGTACAAAAATATGAAAGAAAAGAACATCATCGGCTACATACGTAAAAGAGATCTCAAGATTTCGAGCTCTTTTTTATTGCTTTTGAATTAATTTAGAGAGAAAAATTATACTTTTCTTTAAGAAATCATGAGATAGTCTTTTGAAGAAGTTCACAATCATATCGTTTACATAGAAAGAAATACTATGTGGCTTTGTTATGTCTCGAGCTTGATAATACATTCTACCACGATTATAGTGCTTGCTTTTACCCTTCATTTATCACCGATTTAGAATTCTAGTATCATTTCATAATCTTATATCTTCTTCTCTACTATGGAAGTCATCACTCAGTCAAGTTGATTTATTATCTTGATTCATATACAAATCAAATATGAATTTCATAATGAAAACTTATCTCGAAACATATTTAAAATACACACACATCTATTCACTTTAAGATGCTGTTATTCTGATATCATGCGAGTTTTCATTCTAAATTATATGATTTCTCCTATTCAAGTTTACTGAACATGAGACAAGAGACGTCCTAATTTTTTCTCAAGACTAACATCATTTGGAACTCATTCAATCACCAGTGTTTAGATACTATTTAAACACACTTGAAAGCTGTAATTTATCATCATTTATCAAAGTTCAATTGATCAAAAACAGAGCGTGCTCGCATTTGCACACATAATTTAAAGGTAACTCTATAGTACTACAGAGGTACATTAAAAAATATAAAATTTAAGTCACTTCCTATAGATCAGTGCTTTTTTACTTCGATGTTCCTATAACATTGAGAAGGTCAAACCTTGAAGGATCGTATTGACATTTTACCAAAGTCTATCCAATCACTCATTTGATGAATGAATGAAACGAATTGTTTGTCATCATCAGTCGAGTTCGATCGAAACAAGATGATGGTCGACTGAATCTAGGGACTTATAGAACATATAGATTATTGTTATGTGTGTGATTTTTCAGGGTATTTTAATGTGGACTTCTTGTACAATACTTTTACGTAGAAAAACAACTGACGTTTATTGACGAACAAACTTAAAATAGTTGTACTGTCTGTATCACCATCCCGAATTCCTTTTTGTAAAAATACAGAATCGAAAGAAAGTTTCTTAAACTTCCCAAGGTTCGAAATGACATGATACTATTTTTGTTTTTGTTTGACAGAAAGAAAACATATACAATTATATAGATCAAAGAACTCGTCATCATTGTTCTAGTATCTTATGTGTTATTTGAACATAATAGATGTTAGATTATACATTCATTTGATATGGTATAGTAGTACACAAAGAAACGGCATTTCTTCCGCATGTGATGGAACATCCGGAAAAGTCCTTTGTTTAGAAAATTTTCCCCGATTGTCTCTTCCTGTACTGTTATTTGTTTTTTCTAATAAAAGAATCTCCATTGATAATGAAGTATTTGTCATAGGCATTACAGACGATTCACAGTAGTCCAACAACTTACCTGTAATTCGTCAAATGCATCTTTTAAAGAATTTCTTGTTCTATTGCCTTGCATTTCATCTAGATCGTTGAAGGATATACCTTTCGATAAAGCATTTTCCCAATCCATTTCATCTTGTAAAAGATCATTGAATCGTGTCACAGGCTTTGATCGATACAGTCAAATAAACATATTGTAAAAATGAATAGATTTTCTTCTACTTACCATCGTATACTGTCGTTCATATTGATATAATATTCCAAATCGACGCCAATTATATTTTCTCAATAGTAATTTTCGAGCTAATATTCATATGAAAAAAAACTATGAGTATTTTTTTCTTGAATAATCATCAATAATAAAATTTTCACCTATATTGTGTTGAGAATCCCCCGGTACAGTTCGTATTAAGGATGGATATTTTTCTCTAGCAGTAAAAAGTGAGCTTGTTTCAGAATAGATTATCTATTCGAAAATCAAAATACAAGATTAGAAAATATAAAACTGAAATCAATGTCGTACTATAGTCATATCATATATTCCTGCAACTTCGGCTATAGCTGATGCTACTATTTGACAAGAGCCACTAAATATAGCTAATGGTCTTGGTCTTCGATGTATCATGTCGAAAACCATTTTTGTTCCAATAGCCATATCACATGGGATATCTTGTTCATGACTTTGTATAACAAGTTCCGTATGAATATTTTCAATTTGTTTTAAATGATTTAATGCATAATCAATAATTAATGATGATGAGTAATTCGTATTATCTTGGTTATCTCTCGTGAAAAGTCCGATCAATGGTATTTGTTTTGAATGTATTGAATAAATAAATAAAAAAATCAAATAACTATAAATGAGAATGTATGAACAAAACCACATGGATTATAGTCAATGTTGATGTTGAGCATTTACAAAGAAAAAAATATACTATTACGACATCGAACAATTTTTTATGTCTGCTCTTTAAGAAGAGTTATTATCTAGAAATATATAAACATACAGATACCGACGAACAAATAAATAAAAGAAAATATAAATAAGCCTAATTGTTCTTGTAATTTCCTTTCTTTTGCTCTATCAAGGTTAACCATCGCTTGTCAATGACCATATTAAAGATTGATCGGCAAAAGGAAACAGAATGTTGTAGAACATTTTTATGTCGTCAGTTTTTCAGGATTCTACCTCAATACTACAACTAAACATCTATTTATAATCGGAAACTTGGCATTCACAAATCAGTCTGTCTATTGTATAAAATCGAGTGTCTGTCTTTTTTCTATTTCGATGAGAATACATTCTATTCAGCATTGATTCAATAATGTTTATGAATAATATTAGAAGTACAATTGAATTTTTATCACAGATTGATTCGTCTTCTATCAATCGAGATCGAATAGAAGAAAAATACAAGAGCATGTATACATACCATATGACATCAAACATCTTCAAAGCTATTCGGCAGTTTATTTCTTTTCCATCTTGTTCTTTATACATCTAATATATATATATATATATATATATAAGTAGAATTTATTTATCAGCAGAAAATAATGATAGTATCAAGAATTCTTTTTTAAATATTCATTCTGAATCACATTCAATAGACATGGTCCATTAAATATATAAAAAGCAACAAAAACCAATGATTCTTATTCTTTGCCGTTGAAAGAAAAATCTATTATATATATATATATATATGTAGATATGGATATAAATATAATTTCAAGATTATCTATGTCAAAGAAAGAGTTCATTATTCGTTCTGTTCTGATTCTCTAGGGCAATGACATTTATTTTACTCAAATTAAATTAGATCTCAAAAGATGACGTCAATAAATACAACAACAGTACCATCAGAGATTCATATTTATATTAGAGAAGCTGATGAAAAAAAATCATCATAAAGATGCCGAAGACATTATTATGTCTTGAATTTCTTATTGCATCGATTCCCTGATGAGATAGAAAGATTGAATTAGAGCCATCGAAGTATTGATATTTTGTTTTTCATGTCTTGAATATCTTTGGAAAATAAGCAACTAGAGATAGAAATCGTTGACTTTTTATGAATAGTGATTTTCAAGAATAAAAATAGAATAACATATAATGACATTTAATTTATTAATAGAGTATCTGTTAAAAATAGAAGCACACCACTGAAATGGGTATACGTATAGCCATATATATTGTTACGTGGAGCTGCTTGACTTGGATCATTAAGATCTCCAACTGCTTCAACCATGACGTGATCATTAGCATTTAATTCAGTATAAATAGATGCACGAACGTGTGAAAAACGACGTCGACAATCACATCGAATCATACTAAGTACATTATTTTCATTTTGTAAAATACGTACTGTTGCCTGAAATTGACTAAATTCACAACAGTAAGATGATTTATATGTGCAACTTACAATAGAATCCATTTGTGCCATAATTGTGATACTAAACTTATAAATACCTCGATAAGCAGCAGTAAATATACCTGTTGTAACATTATAACCATTGCCTTCATTGACATCGGCATTTTCAAAAATTATTGGTGCTGAACGATTCGAGTCAACTGACAGCATTTTCTGTAGATAAGCTACAAAAGCTACAATCGGTACAGCTTGTTTCGATCGACCAACCTCACCTAAATAGAATAAATGTATAAATCCATCTTCTGCTACCATGAATAGGAGAATACCTTGAGGTCCAGCAGCACCTCGTGGGCCAGGATTACCACGTGGACCTGACATACCAGGTGATCCCGGTGGTCCATGCATCGCTAAGAAAGTATCAACACTAAAACGTCGATAACGACCATCTTGATCATAGGGTACTATGATAAGAATATAAAATTAGTTTGACAACAAAAGGAAAGAAACTATTTTACAGAGACTTGGTATCGAAGGACATCGCACAGTCAAATGACACATGTCACTATCATCGTGATTTTCAGTCATCGTTTCATTGTGGTAGACAGTTTCCCTAATCGGATGTCGTGAATAATGTTTATATGGATGATACTGTGCTCGAGGTCGTTCAAAATAAGAAAACGTAATTAAGATTATTAGGAGACTACACTTCATAGTCGCGTAATAAGAAATCAGGTCGCAAATAAGCTTTACCAATCGTTTCTTTGACTATTTTTTTCCTGCTAATAGTGTTGTTTTCAATGCACGTAATTAGATCAATAGTATTTCCTGTAGTCTTTCTTTTCTCTTCACGCTCCTATTGCTTGCCTTTCTAAATTATGCTGCGACTTTTGTTCTAACATATGCACGAAGTTTAAAGAAGAAAAGAATTATTGATAGGCATCCAATCTGATGACTTTTTTCCTATTCTTCCCTATGTTCGTCTTGTTGTTGTCGTCGTTCTTGGTCGGCTTTTACACTTTGAGATGTATCTCGCTGTATGCATTGGTGTTCCTTTACCTCGATACTTTGAGTTTGTGTGTATGTGTGTCTGAGTTCCGTTTCGTGCATTGTATTCTGCATCAGTGAAAGAAAAGACCGTTTATTCTTCTTGCTCTACGTATTATTGCACATGATAAATCCAACATAGAAAGCGAATTTTACGTACTATAAACTATATATGACACCGGAAATTTAATTTCATCAAGAGAAATAGAATGCTAGAAAAGATTTTAATAGCATTCGTCATTGACGAAGGTAGACACAGAAAGATGTGAAATTATTGGGAGAAACAAAATAAAAATATGTAATTGTATGTTTATTCAGTTGTTCTCTTTTTCTCTTTGAAAATTCTTTGGATTATATTTCTTCTTAACTTCAAACATAAAAAATACGTATGAATAAGATGTCCTCAAACTTCTATGTCAATCGAAAGTAGTATCAATGATCATGTATTCATTTCACGCTGCGAATTATGTATTCATGACTACATACAAACAAACATACTATTTTTGAAATGAATCTATTGAAATCTTCTCTTCATTCTTATCATTATTTTTTACATAAATCCAATAAATTATTCTCAAGAAATTTTAGGTGATTAATGATTTAGTCAAATTCATAACGACAGTAGAAAAATGATTTTACTCAAGAATTATTGATATGTAAATGACAATAAATGGATGGAAAATAATGATTTGGAATGAAATACAGCAATATGATTTTTCTCGAAGTTATCTAATATTTGTAGTCTAGAGACACTAATCATAATTTTTCTGATGATTAAATGTGCTCAGTAAAGAACGACAGAAAAGTTTCAAACTGCTACTCCAGTAGAATTAAATTTGAAAGTTGAATTCAATTATTGAATTCAACTTTCAGGTTTCATACTGCTGCCTTTATGTTACCTAAGCTTACATGAATTTTTTATTAAAACCCTTGATAAACTACTTGATTAGATCTTTCAGTGATACTGATTAGAAACAATTGTTACATAAACAAAGAGAAATTTTTCTCTCACACCAACTTTTGCATGGCTGAAAATCAGAAACGTTTCTGTAGATCTAACATGAGATAATTCTAAATATTGGTTTTTCTTGCGAAAAGAAGCTATGAGAAAATCTTTGGACATACACATGGTGCAATGAAACACCGTACGAAGGCCATGACGATTAATTAAATCCTGTGAAAGAGAGATATTGAGTTGCAGTAGTAGGAAATTGATCTGATGAAATGCAGAAAAAGCTACGAAAAAAGTAAGGAAACAAAGATCCATTAGAGGAACTCACATTAACATGATTACTTTCTTCTTTTTGTGTTGTCTACTATTCATGCACTGTGAATTACTAACAATATGAAAGATTTCAACTTCCCTTTCCTTGCTTTTTGGAGATGAAAGTTAGGAAAAGCAATCATTTTCCTTTCCTTTCTGAAAGTAATTAAAAGAAACGTGAGAGTGTCACCTAAACAAGAATAATAGAATCATCGTTTAAATGATATCAAATTTACAACCAGACCCTAATTGTGTAAAATTTATATCGACGTAATTAAATATGGTGAGAAATCACTGCTTTTCTATTTTTATCTGTGGATAGAAAGTTTTGCTGCGTTTTAAACTTGATGGAAAATTGCCAATGTCAAACGCATCTCTCGTTAATAGAATACTCATGATAAACGTTACATTCTCGAATTCGAATTCGTGTGACATAATTATTTCCAATGACAATCATTCTCGTGTTTTCAATTAGAGCAATCCACATTTTATTCTAAGCCCGGTGTTTGTAAATATGTACCTATCTATACACATACGAAGTTCTTGAATATAGTCTATTCGTCGATATTGAATCTAAATTTGTCTTCTCTGTCTAAGAAAGAATACATTTTAATAAGAGATTATCAAAAGATTTCATTGTGCACAAAATAAATTCTAATCATACTATTTGCATGTATCCTCGTTTACAATAGCACTATGAACGTTATTTTCAACTACTTTTTCGACAGAAAATCGACTTGAAAATTTGCTTATTCGTTCATGTGAAACATCAACCAATGGATCAATACGTTTTTCTTCACTCAAACAAGAATTGACTTGGCTATTGGAAGTCGATTTTTGTGAACCCGATTGAGATTGAAGCAAAGTAGCTTGTTCGCGATTATTTGTCGATGAACCATTAATCCCACGCATTGAAGTAAATTTTTTGTTATTAAACTTTGCTCCATCTACTCGGCTAGCAGTTGCAGTGGCATCCAACGGTAATGGCATTGCTTCTTCTCGATATCGTACATCTTCTCGATGAATATCAGCTAATTTTCTTTTTATACGACCAATAGTTGCATTATCTGCTGTTATTGTTTCATAATATCGTGGGTGGGGCTCATTTTGTTTCCCTTTTGATGAATAATATATTTTCCATAAGCGTTGTCGTCTTTCTGGATCTTTCAATTCATTTAGAATACGTTTTTGTACGTTTTCAGCTTCAACATTATGATAGTTATCAAATGGATTTTGGGAAAATGATATCGATCTATCGTTTGTTCGGTAATCAACGAAATATTCATTTTGAAATACGCGTGGACGCACCTGAAGAAATAACATTAATGCAATGCCAGTTGAATACCAAATTAATATAACAGCTACATAAATAGCTGCACCTTCGTAATCGTAAGTATGCAGAGTTTCATTTGTCATCATTATGTTAGTCTTAATCGTTGCATTGATTGATGCTGAAAATAACATTGATGGCATTCTATCTTCTGAAAGAAGCAACGAAAAAAATAAAAATTTTCAATATTTAAGTATAACAATCGATAATGATGATCTTTTCATTAAAACACATGAAATGTCAACTTGTTATTATGAGTGCATCAACTCTCATATGTCGCATAGAACATTTGAAATGAAATTATATACTGTAATACAGGACAGCAAGGTTAATGTCTTCAATCAGTGTTGGACGGGCAAGGAGAACAGTGAATATTTGTTCTTATATCAAAAATATTCTGTACATATGTTCAATATAGAAAATCGAAATCGTATTTGAAAAAATTCTTCACCATGAAAAATCTAACTGAAAATTTGAATTCAAGAATCTGAGTAATGTAAGTAAAGTATCTATGAAACTGAATTATACTTTATCGAGTCTGAGATGTTTCATTTAAGCTGTGTTGAATCTCATTCACTGAACAAAATTTACTTCGATTCAAGAATGAAGTTGAAACAAAAGATTGAACTATCGTTTTATATCAGAAGTTCATTCTTGCATACAAAAACGCTTCCCTACCAGCAGAAAAAAACCAGAATAAATTATGTTGAAGTAGAGAATTTCTTTTATTCAAACATTTCTGTGTGTAAATTTATTAAAAGAATTTCATTTTTTTTTATACAGTTCTTTTTTCCTTTTCTTTCATTTTACGTACGTACCTGACGAAAACGAAATGTGAGAATGAATCTTGCCTTCTTCTTTTTCTCCTGTTGATTTTTGTCTTTTTTCAAGTTGCATTGTATATTACATTCACCGTGGATATGTCCTATTTTGTGAATGACATCAGTATAGGAAGTTTATTCTTTAAGATGGCTTGTACCAATCATCTGTTATATTTTATTGAACAGTTAACAATCTAGTATCTACACTTATGTTAAATGTGACTGAAATTTGATCGTCTGTAGCTGATAGTAATCTAAGGATTTATATATGATAATACTTGATTTAATTTTCTTATATGAAACAAACTGCACATTTATCAGGTGTGTTATATACGTGATTCAATTCGAATAACAAGCGTACAAATTTCTTGCTCGTCTCTTCTGCTCTCCATACAAGCAAAAACTCCATACTTTGTTAGTTATCTAATTTTAAATAACTAATTAAGTACACCGATGAAAAATAACACTTAAAACAAGTTCAACATGATTTCTGTGATTGAATAAGAATATTAGTGATTTCACTGTTTGTTGTCATGGCTTTTTCTATGGGCGTTAGTCCATCAATATCTTTTAAGGACACATCAGCTTTATACTCCAGTAAACTACGAATAGCGTCCAGATTATTGAACATAACAGCACGATGAAGGGGTGTTGATTTAGATGCTCGAGTTTGACAATTCGGATTAGCACCATGTTCAAGTAATAAACGACAAATATGTGCCGGTTGAAAACGAACAGCATAATGCAGTGGCGTATATCCACCTGAATCATATTGATTGATAGTTTTTAAATTTGCCGATTTCAATCGTTCACGAAATTCATCGATGTCATTTTGTTGTGCAGAAGACCAAAGCCCACGACGAAAGTCCAGCTCATCTAGTGTCTGATAAATGTCTTTGCTGATATTCGACGATAAATGACAGTTGCAGTCTTGTGATGAATGACCATCCATTTTCTCGAAAAAAAAGCTATGTATTCATCTATCTGACAAAAAGAAGTGTCAGTTCATTTTTATTTTTCTTCAAAAATCAACTAGCCACTCCAATACGTAATTTATCTAACCAAAGTCGGAAGAACGAAGAAAAAAAACAATTGCATTAAGTATAAACACGAAAAGAAAAACAGTGAAGAGAAAAAAAAAACAGATTTTATCTGACAATATGGCGTATAAACAAAAGAAAAATCAAAAAATGCTTATTACCAATAAATTAAGTGAAATGATAAATTAAGACTACTAACAAAAACAAAAGAAAACAATTAAACCAAAACAATTTATCGCATTCGATTGAGTCCATTTAATTTCGAATCTGGATTTCTAATACATTTAGCTTTAGCAAATACGTTCCAAAATCGAAGTGTTTCATCACCAGCACCTGTCACGATGGATTCACCATCTGGACTCATAGCTAAGTAGAGAACCCGTTGTTGATGACCGAATAGTTTTGCTAATGGTTGCATTATTGGATATTTCCAAACAACAATTTGATTTTGTGAATAACCATGTGTTGATGCAAGTTCGTTCGGAGAATTTTTCGACCATACTAATTGACATACTTGAGAACCAGTATCACACACATTCAATGTTTGACATGTTAATGACGAGCGAAATCGTATGTGTCGATCAGCTGTACCACCACCTGATGCCATTAAACCATGTTGATGAGGTGACCAGGCTATTGCTTTAACGGCAGCTAGATGGTCATTAAATGAATGTAATGGTTGTGATGGTTGGCTTTTAGACCAGAGAAATAGCCTATTATCGTTTCCACCACTGGCTAGTATGGTTTTATCAGGTGACCATTTAAGACCGCATACTTCTTGTGTATGACCATGAAATACATGTATAGCCGATTGTTGACGAATTTCATGTTCGATTATTGAACGATCCCGTGAACCGGAACATAGTGTCGAATCGTTCCAAGCTAATGTACCGACACGACTTGTATGTTTACACATAGATTGTAAACGCTTCTGAGTTGTAACATCATAAATATGAACATGACCACGATGCGTACCTAGAATTTTCAATGAGACATATTATATTTATTGATTCTATTGTATGTGTCAACTCCATTTTGAGGAAATTAAAATTACTTTCTTCTTTTCAAATCTCATCGCATAGCATACTCACTCTCTCTCTCGTTGACCACGAAAAACGATCGAAGGAAATAGTGATGTTCATCAAAATAGAACAAACCTCATTTAAGAGTTCAGTGTTCTCTAAAGACAGTCTCTTATTTACACACTGTAAATGCACGTAGGTACCTTTTGAGTTATGAACAATTTTATTTCGCTGCTCGACACTGCAAAATATTTAACAGAGAATTCCACATGAGATTTAGATTTTTGGCTGAAATTTCAATGAGCTAGGTGTTTGTATCTGATAAAGTGGGCATGCTAAGCATATGTCAAGAATGATTCTAATAAACTAATTTAGAAATCGCTTTGGATGTATTTTTGCGCTGATTGATTGCATAAAGAACATGATATCTTGAATAGAATTCACTCAAAATTATTCTGATCATACTTACAGGTGTTCCTAATCTGTGTGAAGTTTCGGATGGTAAATGAAAATGACCTAAAATTCTGACGAAGTGACGTACAAATAAGTAAGTTCTCAATCATATTTTTCACGATATCTGAAAAAAGATTGCATACTTGAAAATGTACAGTATCGAGAGATGAACATACATTAATGCTAGTAGAGAGTATAAGAAACGATTGCAACTCTTGATCAATATTTCATTCCCTAAAGTTGAAATTTTTACACATTTTTTCTCAATATGGAACAATAGCGTCATACATCGGTACATGTATCAGATCGAACAAATTCAAGTATTCCAAGAGTCGACAAATAGACATTAAGTATTCATTTTGTTGTATCGTTTCTAATACAATCATTCTCACAGGAATTCTTCTAAACTTTATCGAAAAACTCATTGGCAACCAATCAGCTCATAAGTATACAGTGGAAGAATTTCATACGAAAAACAATCCACATCACTTCCAAATCTGTTGGATTATCCTATCATTCATATTATGTGTTTATGATAGTTCTCAATCAGAATACTTACCAACAGCCAATATATTTGACCAATCAGCCCATGCAACAGATGTAACTGTTTCTGAGCCGACCATAGACGATTGATTACTGCTTCCCGAAGGTAATTGAGTATGAGTAAGATCACATAGAAGTTGAACATTATTTGTTTGAGCATTACATAAATATACACAAGCTCCTAAGCCAACACTAAGAACATTTGATGATGACCAATCAATTAAATTTAAATAAAAATCATCTTGCAAATCTGGTGCATCCAACACTTTATATGGAACTTTTGGTATACGTCGAATAGATTTCTTCGGTGAATAAAGTAAATGTACAGATGCATTTGAAATAGGTGACCGCGTAAAATGATGTGTATTGATTAGTTTTGATGTCGATTGAAAATTTTCCACGCGTTCTGAATAACGAAATATGGGTGTTGATGAATATGATATTGAAGAATTTTCTTTATTAATTGATGATTTTTTTGTTTGTACTGTTTTGTAATTTTCTTGATCGATATATTGGACATCGGATATTTTTCCAATCGAATCCACATTTGCATTCAATAATGTATTCTGCAAGAGCTGTCTATATATGGCTAAATCAGGTTCACTTGCTGTTATACCAGAACCTAGACCAATTTGATTATGTTCATATTTCCGTTTTTTTGTTGGTGATGATGTTGTTGTTGATGGACATATTTGATTAGGTGACGACGCTGTTTGCGTATTTATTTCATAATGAAGATTCGATACAGTTAGTGATGATCGAAGTGGAATGTATCGATCACTTGTTTTCAGAGGTGATTGAAGTGGACTTTTAAATGGTGATAATGATTGAAGTGAGCTTTGTCCGTTCATGGAAAGCAGAAGCCGTCGCTCGAACTGAGCATCCATTTCTTTACGATATGTTATGGTTTAGAAAAATGGTGTGTGAAACGAAAAAGAAATAAATAGAAATAAAAATTGACTAGACTACAGATCTAAAAGAATGAAAATGTCGTTGTTCGATATTCAACAACGAGTTCCGTATTTAACGGTGCTCTATGGTTGTCCTTGTCCGCTATTCAGTCTTTGTTTAACAAGACAAAGAATATGGAAGAAGAAAGGACTAGAAATGTGCCAATAAAAAGGTCAATAAAAGCCTTTATTCACAGATAGGAATTTTTCAATGAAATTTTTTAAAATCATCGACTTTTTTTCAAGTAATACACTTTGAGGATACGAAATGAAGATTGTGAAAATCATCAATAGATGTCGTTCTCATCGAAATCATATATTAATGTATACAAGCATTCACAAAATGTACCAGAAGAAATCATTTTACTAACTTTTGTAGTTTTGAATTGAAAAAAAGTTTCTTATAGAATCGATAAGAGACGTAGTCTTCGTAAGAATCTCGTAGAAGTCCATGAACATATAGTGCAAATATGTGAATTAGAATCGACTACCAGTTCTTTCATTTCGATAGAAGTTCAAGGAATCTTACTTTTCAAATGAATGAGGGAACACCCTTAGCGAAATATGAATAAACGGATGTGATTGTGTACTCGATGAAAAATTATAGCCCCAGGAAATGTTTTTATCTTTTCACACAGTCATGACGAAAGACAAATATAAGCTATACAAGAGATGGAATATAAAATTAAAACAATATTACCATGATACGTGTCTATTTGGTAAGACGAGCTTGTGCTACAGATATTTCATAACAGTTGTGCTGGGGCTAGATTTTCAACTTTGTCCAGATAGTTTCTTTTTTTAGTAAAACATTGAAAACCTAGTGATTCAATGTAAATCGTGTCACATTTTTGAGATTTATTTAATCATTTTAATTGCAGAAAAGCAAAACAGGTGAAATTTTTAGAGCATTATGATAATGTTCAAGTGTACATTGGAATGAGATCAATTCAAATCATGATAGCCAACGTCTTTGCTTCTTCGAGATAGATATATGTTTTGGAATGTCACCATCTGATTTAGCGTTTTTTCATTGTTCTCATCTTTACTTTTTTCTATACTGACTCATCGAGAGAGATGCATACATTTTTGAAGTTGTACATGAATAAGAATTCATATCCAAAAAATTTATGATACCATTTCAGTCATGAAAATGACAACTGGTTCGCGTAATATGAGCCTTGAGAATCCTGTCAATCCTTCGTTTGCCTATAGGTCATAAGATAATGGACCTGCTTGCAAGATAGCCTAAACATATATGTCATGCGGTTTACTTCAAGAAAACTTTGTTTAAAACTATTAATTTATTCATCGATACAAAGATAAGCCAGACTTTAAAGTGTCTCTCATGAATGTTACACATTGTCTGTTTGTTCCTGTTTTAACATTGAATTCTGAACAATACATGTTCATCCCTTAGGTCGTATATAAGAACAACGATAGATTAAATGCACTTTTTCCTTGATAGAACCAAATTTCAAGATCTTGAATTGTACTGATAAGAGAATAGCGTTAACTTGTATCTTTGCATAAAGTTTCACATCAAAAATAAGTTACTCACGTAATACTTCTCAACAGCACGATACGGATAAAGTAGTGATTTGCGTAGATTGTCAACGTGTGAGTAATGAAAAATTTGAAATTTGTCAGTTGAAGAGTTTCTCCTGTCATTATCAACGTGGAATACTTGTTAAACAATATGACATGATTCATCACTATGCATATGAATGTTAAGTATATCCTGGTCATTGAATTAAAAATGAATTGTAAGCATACATTCTATCTAAGTATGTTAGGAGACGTCTTTTTTTCAATATTCAAGTAAAAACGTAACAATAAAATACGACGATAGATAGGATGTAGACAGAGAAGTGAAATCCGTTTCGAAATTATTCATTCACTTTTTGTAGTTATTTTAAAAACGAATAAACCTACAGATACTATGTTGATAAAATTAAATCAAAGGAAAGGGAAGCATGTATTACATTAATGCTGAACTGTGAGTCTTATAAAGTCTTCAAATTTTCAGTCAAGCTATGCGCACCTCACACAACTTTTGGAGACTGTATAAAGAAGCGAAAAAATGAGGACGAGTTTCAATTTAAACATTGTCAACATCTCAGCGTGAATGCTTCTTTTTTTGCCATTTATGATTATGAAAGGGAATCAAAAGGATCTGGACAGAAAGTTAACTAGGGATACATGCTTTACAGTTTGAAGTCATGTAGTCGAGGAAAAAACCGTTCAAACAAGTTTTTCTGTGTCAAACACTAGTTTCTATAAGAATACTTTTCGAGTCTATGCACTGATGTATTTCTGTCATTCCAATTAATACTTAAGTAGTTTCGGAAAAGCTTACAATCAAGCATGAGAGAGTAAATGAGATGTTGCTACGAAAACTATTCTTTCGGTTGAACACAGGACGACGAGGATGATCGTAGTATGTTTTGTTTTCCGAGTATGCATCTCCGTTTGTTAGATGCTGCGTATAACTGATAATTTCATGTGAATTCTTTACATTCTGATTAAGAATCAGAATTGCTCAAACATTGACAAGAATTGTCTTGATATAATTTGGCATTTCGGCTTAGTTGTATTGTTCCTGTATGTAATTCATGGTGAACAATTTTTTACAAGTAGATTTTGACAGCACTAAATTTTATTTTTACTGTCGCAATACGAATGAAAGAGTTAAATATTGATGATGATTGTTGATAATAGTTTCTCTTTACGTAAAGAAATAATTTAAAACCATCTGCTAGAACAATTGTCAAAGAATATCATTGTCTATACATGTTAAATAGACATGTATTGATTTTGAAAATAGATTAAACTCAAAGAGTTTTACATTTGTTCTCCGAGATGGACAAGTCAGAGGTTTTTGAGGCTCAAGTCAAGTCAAGTCAAAAATCAACGAAATATTTCGATAAAACAGATACTTATCTGATGTACATGAAAGTATTTATTTATTTATTTTATTCTATTTTAGTAGCTAGTTTGATTTTAAACAGAAATTAAACGCAAAAATCACAAAAAATCTGTCTATTTTTGTTGACTTAACTTCAAACTCGGTTTGAAAGCCAAGTCACAAGTCAAATAATCCGAAAAACATGCGAAGTCAAGTCACATCAAGAGCTTAAAAATATTTCTCAAGTGAAGTGACGTAAAGAGTCAATAAAAAAAAACTATCAAGTCACTTTTTATTTGACATGCCCATCTTTGTGATGACTGCAATGGTCCAATTCAAATGCTAGTTAGTGTTTGATTCAAGCAAAGAAACAGTTGTATTATGAGTACGAACAAAATGAAATGTTCCCTATAGGCACTAGATGTATGTCGATGTAATTATTTTATGGACAACATCAGAAATTATTTTAGATTATATCTTCGAAGAAGTAGGTTAAAAAGTAATAGAAAAGTAGAATCGATTATTTAGTTCAACGGTTAAATGGAATTCTTGAATAGAGACGTGACATGATAATTTGAATTGTAAAACAATATTATTAGTTTCTTTCTTGTATAATACCATTTGAAGAAGATTTTCTTCAACTTTATCGAATATTATATCTGCATTTTTATCTAAATCATAACACCATATCTTTGATAATTCTAAAAAACCTGTCTCTGGTAGTAGTGTTTCCAGCACTTGAATGGGAATATTAAAACGATCGTTGATAGTAGCTATTGTAGCAATGATAGTTATAGCTGTTGCAAAATTTAAGTAAAAAATTCTTTATGCTACAGAATCATTGGTCATTTTACATTATCAAATCAATGTACATCAAGAAGAATTTTATGATCAGATTAACTACAATACAAAAGTCTACCGAATTTTTTGCCTTGATCAAGTATTCGTTTTCAATTTCACTCCTATAGCAATATTAAAAACAAGTTATGAGTCAAAATCTTAATACAAAATTGTCTTTCATGTTTCGGATACGTTGATAATTACTTGCTGCTGTCGTTTAAATCAAAAGTAAATCGTATTCGTTCGACATACATTTCTTGATGGATAAGAATCGAACTAATACGATAGCAAGATTTGAAATTGGTGGCTATGCGGAATAGTATTTTAATTAGCTTTATCTCTCAATAAGAACGATTCAAGTCCAACATAATGCGTCTTTCAAAACAACACTCTGAAATTTTTATGTATCATTAAAAGTAGTTTTTCTCTTGCTCATGTCTATTAATATAGTGATTGCGTCTTTTAAAAAAACAACCATGAATGAAAACGTTCTACTGTAATATTTTCTCAGTTCGTTCAATTACAACAGTTTACTGATGGTTGCTCAACATGACTCAGAAAGAATACTTCAAGTTACCTTCGAAAGTGATAAAAAACTTGCCTTCATTTGTGGCGATATTTTCAAGTAACAGGCTCACGTAGAAAACTCCTGTTGATTTATTATGGTTACCAGAATATTGATGAAAGTTCGGAATTTTTTCGAAACATTATCAGCATCATCGTTCTATCGATTGTTCCTCGATATGATGAAATTTGTTGTTCTCATTTGTGTCGGAAACTGTGATACATACGATTTAAATCGCAATTGCCATTTCTATCGAATTGGCACTTAATTGTATCGAATAAAACAGAATGTTCATTACTGCAAGCGATTTTACATGAAAGATTCACATCATACTGTGTGCCAAGACTAAAATATGAGATTTTCTAGCATCACAAGGACAATATTTTCCCAACTAGAAACAAAGAATACATTCGAATAGCCTACTGTTGAAGTGAATCATCTTACATGTTATATTAGTTAGAATCGATTTCAAGAGAGATGCTTTCAAAAAGTATTTTTCATCTATTCACATACACTTATATCATACTCACTATTTTTCTACTATGAAAGAAACAACAACTATTTTTATGATAAAAATACATAGCGGAATACTGGTAGTACACAGTTTGCTTGGTAACTTATGATTTATCCCTGGATGATAGTTTCTGTTACCAGACACTTATTCGAAAGTAATAAGCGTTCAATTGGTAGTTTACGCTTCGTCGTATATTAAAGTTTGATAGTCGCTTGGAAGAAAGTAAATCGTATGACGACAATGTTTTTTTTTCTATGTAGTTTTATTTGTGGCATTTGAAACCAAGTAATCGACAGTTATGAATAGATTTTGTCGGTGTGTGATACTAGACTCATCATTAAGGAAAAGCTATTATTCGTGTATATCGATGACATCAAAGATGAGAAACTAATAGATTACTGCACATGCAATGAACTCGTCGACCTTTGATTGCATTTGAAAAAGATCAAGCTCTTCTAGGCTAAGAGTCAATCTGATATGTTTTCTGTTACTCGATAATGTACTAGATAGATAGATGACGATATCATCTTTCCTCCTGTCTTTATTTTAATACAAACCACTTGACACCTGCTGTTAATACTAATGGGAATGTGATACTGCTAATAAATACGACAAAAGACGAGTATGAATAAGAATATTTTGAAATACGATACGAATGAAATTCAGAATATTTTCTCCCAGAAAATATCGAAGATCTCAAGCAATTTATTCTTCTCTTGATCACACGCAACCGTCTAATTAGTATGTAATCCATAATTTTATATTCCTATATATCAATAAATAAGACAGCAAACAAGTTTGTATATGTTCTATGCTTCATTCAATTGCTCTTAGAATTAACTCCAACATTTATTATGAGATAGGAAATAAATTAGAACAACCATCGATCGAATATTCAAACATATATACAAATGATTAGTTCTCGTTTCATCGAAAATGACTTTGTCTTCCACTTCCGTTTCGTCGAAAAGATAAATTCTAACTAATTAATCAAGAATATATTATATCATTTGATAAGATTTTTTCGTCATATTTAATAAGGAATATCGCCTATATTTACTGGTAGATACATTTTGTTTCAAATGTTTTCTTATAGAGTAGATTTGGATACATAAATAAGAAACTAATAAGAGAAAATATTAACATAGGAAAGGAAAACATCAAAACTTTTTTATTCCGATTAACAGCATAATGTGTTCAAGATATTCATCAAATATTAATGTTTGTAACGTTCTTCTGAATTATGTAATTGTGCATTTCGATTTACAAATAACTATTGTCGTGGAGGTAATATACCAGTTACTAAAATGACAAGATGATAAGGATATCAATTAGTTTCTTTTTAAGAAAATATTCAAGTCAGTCATATATATCGAGCTAATTGCTTTGATTATGTTCTTTCATTATAAATTAACTTTTCGATCAAACGAGAATCTACCACACAAATACATTGATGTAAATTAGATTTCAGGAAAACGAAGAAAATTTTGATAATATCGAAGTAGTGCTTTTCTCTTACTTTCTAAAACCATTTGTTTGGTTTTTTTACACACGATAAAAAGTTAATGCAAATCAACGAAGATTCACATCAATTAATCATTCAAAGAAATCAAATGATGATCCACGCAAATATTTTTCTATTGTTAGCTACTCCAACACGTGTAGATGAAATTTTATGAAGCGTTGTTTTCTTGAATGTCGAATAGATTCGGCAACAACAGAATGCTATTTGCCCAACAACTATGATGCTCCAATGAAATATGTATTTATTTGCTAGTAAAATTAATCTTTCTTAGTTTGAAATCGTATACGAAAGAAAAATTCGTGTTGATAGTTCGTGTTGACAATACTACTCACGTCACGAGATGACGTCAGTCAAAACTAGAAGAGCTGCCTGCCATCTTGTTGTTGCCTTTGTAGAGTTACCGTCGTTATACTGGGTTATTTTTAGCCTTTTGACACGAGACGATTCCGATTTCGTATTTAAGATCAAATAGACCTAATTAACCTCGATGGAGTGACCGATTCCTGTAATTACTTCGTTGCCAATGTCCATATCATTGTATTGTAGGATGAGCGGGCCGTGGATGAAAATGTTTGAAACGTCAGTGCATGATGTGTGATGCCAGCTGTGGATGAAGAGGAAAGCAATACTTACCCACATCCGTTGTAACTCAAAAATGCGAATGTATGGTGAAGTATTCTTCTAATATCAATAGGAGCTTTCATATGATTGAAATTTCATCTGAAATAAGAATTATTATTTCGAGTAACTGTCTAGTAGGAGTAAATGAATACAATTTCATATGTTGTTTCATAATCAAAATTACTAATGTACAGTCGGAAACGATTGCTGATTAATGTTGTCAAAAAGCAGGAAATAATTGATCGGCATATTCTTAATGTAGAAAAAAAACTGTAACAATTTTATGGATTACCGACGAATGAGAAGTATGAGTCAAAAAAACCATGAGATGTTTTTCTGCTAGAGAATATTCGACTTAATCAGAGGATATTTAAAAAAAAATATATATATACGTATGAAAAAACTATATAAAAAGGTCATATTTGTATTTAAATCAATCGAACGTTTACAAAATCAATGACAATGTAAACAATCAAAAGTATCTCGTGATATGATGAACGATCGACTAAAATAAAATTTTGAAAATAATTACTTCAAGATTGAAATCAGCATACAGTAATTAGTATTTTCGAAGAGTTTACTTATTAATGTATGTTATGCTGATATTAGTCTTTAGTTTATCAATAATATATGAACAATCATAACTTTCACATTAGGTACGGTCTACGTACAGCGTATTTATCTTGCAACAAATGTTAAATATAACTATGGTCATTATCGATTTAATGAAACTGATTAACGCTGGTTGTTCTGTATATAAGTTTTTATTGTAAAATCTTTGTTTGAAGTTTTTTCAATGAAAGTATCATCAACAGGATATGATTCAATGACGGATAACAATCAAAATTTAGTTGTTTACTATGACGCGTACGCCAATGGTGAATGTTTAATTAAATATCAATAATGATCTTAATCAATAAAAAATAAACGAGACAAGAATTTAATCATAAAAGTCAACGAGATTCTATATTATGAGTTATTTGCAAGTTAAACAAACATATATGCGATATTAATTGACAATCAAATGGGTGAACCAGAAATTATTGTCTTTAAATAACACAGACAATGAAGACAGATATTATCATTAGTCTGCTAGATGAGAATAACCGAAGAAAGAAAACTTGATTGCTCGTGTAGTAATATGAAAGGTTAAAGTAGGAAATGCTATTACTATACTAATGTAATCAATATTTTTACTCGACCAGTCATATCCACCAAAATACTCAGTCGTATTCTTTTCACAAGGTCAACATATATCAACTTAACCAATGTGATAAAAGGATCATGTAAAAATAATCAGTATAGATGAATGCAACTAATTGTAAATATCAAGCGTAAAGTCATCACAAACATCGTTTCCTTTTTCATTTTCATAGTAAAATATGTCTCTCTTAATTAATATACGTCGTAAAAGTCGATGAAATATTTGAGAAATACTATTCACATATTGTACGTCGATATGAAGAATAAGATCAACAGTCAAGCAACCGACTTTTTCAACTACACAAAACACAAGTGATGAAACTGTTTTTAAATTGTTCAAATACAACGAATAAAACAATCTTTATTCGTTTTCTTAAACATATTCAAGTTAATGAATTGAATAGTAAAAGTATGTGCTGCTAATTTACATCGTGTCATATTTGTTATCCTTGTTTTTCGATAGACGATCTGAGAAAAGTACTCAAGTATAAGAACCATAATTTGGATACACATATATTGTGATAGAAGCTACAGCAACGCTATAATTGAATCACGAGATTGCTAGTATGTTAAAGTATCGCATTCTGCCAAACGACAAATTCAATAAGCTGAGCTATTTACTTGCAACAAACACGAAGTGACTTTAAATGCAGTCAAAATCATCAATCACACATAGAACTCTTGTGATATTAACGTACGGTCTCATTACGGTTATTCTCATTCTATCTCAAAGCAGATTCTAGAAAAGTACTCTTCAGTGATTGTCCTATTATCATCTCACAAACGAAACTGCCAACTCGTGATCGTTGTATCATGTGGATAGATATCAATTGGTACTCAATCATGGTACACAGTAGCCTACAACGATCATACATTGATGAAATCAGTTGTTATTAGTTAATTAATTTTCTTGTTACATATCTAGATGATTTAATGATGGTAAAAAAAATCCAAACAAAGAGAGACAAAGTAGAACTACGTCGTAAAAAATACAATCGGAAATTTCAGTGTGCTCTACATGTCAATGTTACAATAATAATCATTGAAGTTCACTGTTTTTATCGTTCATTTCTCTCTGGTGTTAGTTTTTATTTTTCATTTCAATTAACAATGCGTACACAACAGTTTACACGACAAAGAAAACAAAGCTTTTGCATACTTTTCATTATGAATTGAGAGACGTTGTACAAATTTCAGGCACGAAACAAATGTCAAGTCACTACTCGTATGCATTCAATATTGATCCTTTCATTTCTGCTTTTTGTAATAGAATGATCCGGAAAAGTTTACCAAAATTGACTTTAATATTGTTATAGATGAATGGTCACTGATATTTTCTTGTAGAATCTCTCGTGTATCTATTAATAATCTTTGGATGTAGCCTCAGTTTCGATACCTTCTCAACATGATTTTTTTCATGACTGTTGAGCTTGATTGGTATTTTCAATCATCATAGGCTGATCAATTCAAATTTTAAGATATGTTTAGTTTTGTATTTAATTTTAGAAAAAGAAAAAAAAAAGAAAAGAAAGAACTGCAGCAACAAACACACACGCGGCATCGGCGGTAACCCAAAAAGAAGAAAGAGAGAAGATGCGCACACACAACTGTGAAGTCTTTTGTGTGCATGAGTTAATGCTCTAAAGTTAGTGGCGTGTGAATGACAAGAAAAATGAAAAAAACCGTATCAAAAAAAGAGAAAGAAAGAAAGAAAAAAACTTTGCTACGGTAGTAGTAACGAACGTCCATATGTTTTGGTCGCAACAATAAAAGAGAAAAAAAAACAAACATAGGTAACAACAACAACAAAAAAGATATCTCAATTGTTGAAGTGCAATACGCTATCCACAACAACAATAACAACAGCAAAAGGGAAAATACCTACGAAAGAAGGTTAATATCTTAACAAATGAACCAGAACAAAAGAGAATGAAAAGGAAGCCAGTCAATCCATTTAACAGGCTCTGATGATGTTTTAACAGGAACAAATAACAACGATCATGCAAAAAAACAAACTGTTCTAGAAATGTGTTATATGTGTGTTTGTTTTGAACTAAAAGAAAAGAGAGAGTTAGGAATAGCTTAGAGAGATGAAATGCGCAAGAGAAGCAGAGTTTTCTTCTTTTTTTTTTCTTATATGTCAATTTGAAACCATTTTGTTTTTACTGTTTGTTAAGAGTAGGAAAATCATCTGGATTGTCAAGTGCAAGTGCATTTGGATCAGCATTAGAACGACCTCCTTGGCGAGAACCACGAGCTGGACGACGATAATCACCACCACGACGGCCTCCACCTCGATACGAATTTTGTTGATCATCAAATTGTTGAGTAGATGGTGAACTTTGACCTTGACTTGGTGAAGTTGCTAAAAGAAATGAATTCTTCGTTGTTATAAATATCGTGTTTTTATTACTGTTAAAACTTACATCTTGGTTGTTCATCCCGATTTGGTCGAAAGCGACTTGCTCCACGTCGTGGGCCACCTCTTGAGCCGCCTGAACCTCGTGAAGGTTCAATAGGTTTAAAGCGAAGTGGAATTGCAATAAGTTTCTTCTTTCCACTTGTATGTTCTTCTTCGACTTCTTCTCCACTTTCATTTTCTAAAAGAAAATTTAATGTTTCTAGTTGTAAGTTAAATAGAAATCATAAACAAGACAAAGAAACAAAATTTACCTTCGACACCACTGCCTTCTTCATCTTCATCTTCATCTATTTCATCTTCATCGTTTTTCTTTCGATATTCTTGTTCGAATTTGTGCCAATTCTTTGGATCTTCACCTTCGCCAGCAGCACGTGTATTGAATTGTGGTAATTTTTCTTGATAGGCACGTTTTTTAGCTTCAATTTGTTTTTTGTATTCGTCCAATGTCATTTGTTTTTCAGCTTCCTCAACTTGTTGTGCCCAATCTTTGGGCACTGGTGGATTTGCTTCAGGTGCATCACTACTGTTTGTTTTTAAGAAATATATCAACCATCTTTTTCAAATCTATTTCTTACTCAGCTATTGGATGGTCATCAGGATTTTCCGTTGGATTACCCCAGTTGTGTGCACCTTCGCCATCTTTTTTCTCAATGGGTTTAACACCTCTAAAATAGACACAAAAATGAATACGTCGATCGTATTTTTAATGCTCTCCTTTGTCATAGTTAACTTACGAAACGAATGATCGTGGTTGACGATCGCTTTGACGACGACTAGTTCGATGATCTTCAAAGGTACCGTCAGCATTTTCACGATCACTATGATTGCGACTACTCTGAAATGTTCGACCACGAAAGTTACCACGAGTACCACGTCGTGTATTATCAGGTTCGAATGGTCGCTCCGCTGGTGATGCATCTTGATCTAATTCGCGAATTGATTGTGGGCGAGCACCTTCGAAATTGGCTCTAAATATAAATCGATTGATTATTAATTACGAAACTGACTAGGGCATCCTTTCATAATGACCATAATACAATTATACATGGAGAAATAAAAAGTTTAATTTCACACTTCTATGAGCTATTCATGAGTGCCATACAGAAGATGAACTGACCGACTGAGTTCATTCGAATAGAAATATTTTGACTGATCGCCCTGCTTATTTTATATTTCAATTCTTCGATGTTGATGTCTGTGTCCGATAATTTTTTTCAAATCGATGGATCTCCATGCATGTGAACCAAACGATAGTTACGATATTGATTGTATCGAAGTTGAACTAGTGCTTTACTTATGAAAAGTAACATTCAACATTGTCTAATGGGTTTTTCGCTTGAGGCTGTTATCTTTTCATCGGATACGATGAATAGCCGACAATATTCTTTCTATTTTTCCGGTTTACAGGCAATTTAGATCGGATTTTTGTACTCGACGAAGGTAAGATATTATTGTGAATCGCCGATATTCTATAACACTTATTATAAATAGGAGTTCTGGAAAGTTTGAGAGAAAACGATTATATCCTCGCTAAGTTATTATTTACATTTTCAAGATACGCTTTGTTTGAGCTCTGTGTTAATAGAAGGACGCTCCTATGACAAGTTGATGTCGATAAGATTATATTCATTCTATAGTAAACGCCGCAAAAATTTCCAGGCATAATAAAGTCGATCGATAAACAAAGTTTCAACTCGAAATTCGACCAAAGGAAGTCTTGGTAATACCAAGACATGTGTCGAATGAAACGTCCATAATTCAACAAGTAAAATTTGAATAAGAAGGTAATTATTATGACTTATCGTGGTCGATCGAATAAAAACATAGCCTTGCTAGTATAACTGAAATGTTCGATTCATAGTTCTCGTTAAACTTACTCAGCATTCTGTTGCCAACCACTAGTTTCTTGTGAACCTCCTTCTTCTTGATTTCGATTGTTGAAACTTCCACGTGTACCACGTCCACGACCTCGACCAGCACCACCACGGCCACCCTCAAAATTACCACGTCGTGGTCCACCTCTACCACGACCACCCCCACGTGTTTCATTATTCCAAGTGTCACCACCTTGTTCAAATGATGTTGTTTCATTTGCTGTTGACGAACCTTGTCCTTCAAATTTATTGAAACGTTGAGAACGTCCACGACCAGCACCATCAAAAGGTGGTCCACCTCTTCTTGCACCACCGCGACCACCTAAAACGGAAATAGGATCAAATGTTTTCTTCGTATATCATTCTATATAAATAAACAATAAACAAACCTCGAGCACTATCACCACGTATTTGCTGATTATTATTATCACTAAAGACAGCCGGTACAGTAGCTGATTGTTGTCGTCGTTGTTCAACATTAGTTGGTTTTGATGTTAAATTTTCTTTATTTGTCTTCGCAGTTGTTGTTGTTGCTGTTTTAGCAGCAGGTTTTTTTGTTGGTTGTTTTGCATCTTTCGTTGAAGGTTTTTTTTGCTTTACTTCGTCTTTAGTTTGTGCAGCAATAAATGCTTCAGGTTCTTCATCGTTATCAACAAATTGAAGAAAACGATTTCCTGTATTAACACCGTAATCGAATTCAAGCACCATTTTTTATTGTTATTCTTTGTGTTGTTGTTTTTATTTTCTTTTGTCACAAATTCGAAAATTGCATCTAGAAAACAGAAAAATAAATCGGAAAAGTTTTGTTTTTCTTTGATTAAGTTTGTTAGTTTCTTTTTGTTTGTTTGTTCGAACAACGTACACGAAAAAAAATCGTTGTATGCCTTGGTTAAGTATCGATGACCGATAAAGGAGAAGAGGAGAAGGAGGAGGACGAGTATCGAAAGAAAGAGAAGATATCGGAAAGAATTTAGGCACTGAGCAAAATCCGAACGAACATCGTTAGAGAGGTCATAGAATATTGAAATGCTTGTAAGATTAATAATGAGATAACCTATCTTTTTATTTTAATAAAAAAATTTTAAAAGAAGAAATAAGATTCATGAGAAAAAATACTTTTTATTTATTTTGTTAATGTATTACTCTAAGTTTTTTATGCATTATGATGAGGAGATTATTTGAGATGATTATGGTTGAACAATATCCAGTATTTACCATTCTATCCAAAGAAAATTATCATCTTGCTTTAATGATCATCAAAATATGTTTGAGTAGTATGCTGTTGATAGAAATAATGTTCAATAGCTGATAGATATAGTTATTTAGTTGTACTTTTATTTTTCTTTAATCAATCCGTAAGTAGAATAAAGTGGATCATGATAAATGCGGATAGATTCTTTTATTTCAGTAATGTCGTTCAATGTAAAAACATCAAATAGTGCAGCACCGCCGCGCACATCTCAGTATGTCGGACCATATCTTCTTCAGAAAACATTAGGCAAAGGTCAAACAGGTATAGATAGATACGTAACTATAACCAATTCTATGTTGTTTGAATGGGTTGTTATATTTTCATAGGACTTGTTAAATTGGGTATTCATTATTTAACTGGAGAAAAAGTTGCAATTAAAATTGTTAACCGTGAAGCTTTATCCGAATCCGTATTGATGAAAGTAAGAAGAAAAAAAACAAAAACATTCATTGTTTCTATTATTCGGACAATAAATATATCTTGTTCTTCGATAGGTTGAACGAGAAATAGCTATTATGAAATTAATTGAACATCCACATGTATTACGTTTATATGATGTCTATGAAAGTCGAAAATATCTGTATCTTATTCTTGAGCATGTTGCTGGTGGTGAGCTTTTCGATTATCTAGTTAAAAAAGGTCGATTGACACCAAAAGAAGCACGAAAATTCTTTCGACAAATTATATCAGCACTTGATTTTTGTCATAGTCATATGATATGGTATGTTCAGGCGAAACTACACATATATCAATTATTTTTTCTTAATTAAATTTTGCTCCTTTTTCTGTTTTTTTTCTCTCCATAGTCATCGTGATCTGAAGTAAGTGGGAAAAAAGTAGAAAAGCCAAATTGCTTATGAAATTATCTTTTAGACCGGAAAATCTACTACTTGATGATAAAATGAACATACGTGTGGCTGATTTTGGTATGGCATCATTACAAGTTGAAGGATCATTTTTAGAAACGAGTTGTGGTTCGCCACATTATGGTAAGTAAAAACCAGGACGAAATTTTTATTTACACGGATATTTTTATTGTTTATGATTATTTTCTTTAGCTTGTCCTGAAGTGATCAAAGTAAATATGTATAGATAGAATCCTATAGTTGTCTATAAACATGATTTATATATAGGGTGAAAAGTATGATGGACGAAAAGCTGATGTTTGGTCGTGTGGTGTTATTCTTTATGCACTGCTAGTGGTAAGAAAATCGAAAATGAAAATATTTCAATAGAACAAAATTCTTTCATGTCTAGGGTGCATTACCCTTTGATGATGATAATCTTCGGCAATTACTTGAAAAAGTAAAAAAAGGTGTTTTTCATATTCCACATTTTGTTCCGGTTGATTGTCAACAATTATTACGTGGAATGATCGAAGTTGATCCAAACAAACGATTAACGGTAATTATCTCCTTTCGTTCTAATCGATGATGAGAACTAAAAACAACATTGAAAACTACTTGTTTTCTGTGTCTATTCTTTATTTCGTGCGCTCATGCTCGCTTGCTTATAATTTTTTTTTCTTTATTAATAAATCATTATTACAGTTGGAAGATGTTAGTCGACATTCATGGGTTACACAGTACGTAAATAACGAACATATGCCTATTCATCGTCGTAATCGTATACCGATATCGTCTAATCGTTGTACATCTTCATCGTCAATTAAAAGAAAAACCCATCATCCTACATCTATGTTCGTGAAGTCTTATTGTTTTAAGTTTGTTTGCTTACTTGCTGTTATTTATATATGTTCGAAGCATGCCTCTGGTTTCCCTTTTTTCGTAGATGTTGTAACAATGGTGTCGAAAGAAAAAAAAAACATTCGTTTGCTTGCTTGCATGACTATATTGGTTTTTGTTATTGATTTTATCTGCTAAGAAAAAATATTCTGTCATATGTTTGTGTTTTCTTTCTTCAGAGGAACAAAAGCTGAACTGGAACTAGAATTACCGATGGTACAAGTTGTTCAAGTATGATTTTAAAAAAATAAAAAACAATTGTTTTGTTTTTCATCAGAACACATATTCGTATAATTAATAGACAACAATCATTCCGAATGAAGAAGATATTGATGCAGATGTATTTGCGGCAATGACATCATTAGGTTGTTTTAAAGATCGACAACGATTAATTGAAGCCTTATTAAATTCAAAGTAAAACCAAGAACCAAAAAGAGATTATGAAGAATCTCTGTGTCCTTTTCTTTTATTCATTATAATATTTTTTTTCAGGCATAATACAGAAAAAGTTATTTATTTTCTTTTGCTCGATCGAAAAATGCGTCAGCCAAGTCATGAAGATTCAGAGGATGCGAAACAACGAAGTCGCTCGGGCTCACGTAATTAAATTGAAAACACAAAATGTTTTTTTGTTCGATTTGAATTTTTGTTTTTCTTTGATTATTTGCATGATTAGCGGATGTTCCACAGAAACGTGTTGATAGACATCGTTCAAATGGAACAAATGTTGGACAAAGTCCAAATCCAAATTCATGTCGATCGGGTGTTGTTAGTCAACTCGCTGAAGGTTCACCATTAGTATCAAGACGACAACTTTATTCGAATATAAAGTAAAAATTTTCTATTGAATTTATACACTATGCTATAGCAGAAATACTTTTTAATATTAACTCATGTAATGAAAAAAGAACCGATGATTCTATTGCTGTTTACGAATCGGATTAGTTGTAAGATAATATCATCTGAGAAGATGATTTTCATTGATTTTTCTTATGTACTTTTATGGAAAATTGAGATCGATTAATCCCTGGAGAACACATTTAGTACGAAGAGGCGAGAGGAAATTCTTGGAACCCTAATGCAATATAGTTATTCATATTAATACCAACAAAATGACGAAAACTAATTTAGATTATGATAATCTTAATGATATAAATACTGTCGTCAAATAGTTCTACTAATTAACGGCAGAGATAGCAATCTAGTAGATTGACGATCTATGTGCAACTAAAGATCATAAGAGGCATACATGTATTAATTAGGAATTGATTGGAAACCTAACGCACATATTACGTTTCCCATCATCGTGGGGTTAACGATATTTTATGATTCGTCATTTATACTCTACTCAAGCGCTCTTTGATAGTCATATTGACTAACGACTATCATTATTTACATATGCAATAAATCTTCTGCATATTATAATGACAAACTTGAAGTTTTCTAACTTTGATGAAAGAAAAAAAACATCATATTTTGTCAGACAATACACTAAGTAAAAACCTTAGATAAGACTGTTGATAAAATTGCCATTCAATGTACTTTTACTTTTACGTTAACAGTGTGAAGTTTAATTTTGCATTGGTTACTAAGTATTTTGATTTCTATCCTTTCACAATCTACTCATAATCTGTTTAGTAGGTAGATCATAACAAATCTGTAAACATATTCACTATCATAATCGTCGAACATTGATGTGATCATATTAAACGGAGAAACACGTGCTTAAAGAATATCAAGGATTTTCTTTACTTCTCCACTGAAGGTTGAAATAGAAGCATGTTATAATTATACTATCATGCTCCACTGTGTTGATTAGCTTTTACATTGAAATCCAGGCATTCACATAAACAAAGGATATGATCTTGTAAATGATGAGTCACTAATATTTTCGTCATTATAATTTTATTTCTTGAACCGAGACGACTATCGCTTTCTTATCCTAGCAAAGACGAACAATTCTTCATATTTGCTTTGTTTTAATACTCTTTAGTAATAAAACAATATCAGCTAATAATACTCCATCCGTTAGTCCATGTTCATCACCAACCATAATAAAAAAAGATGTTTTTACAAAGATAACAGCATTAACTAGCGGTAAAACACCCGTTGAAAGTCCACCAAGTCAAATACCACAAATTCATCGTCATCATCGTAATACGTCAACTGTGTCTCAAAATGAAAATATTCTCACAACACAACCGTCAACACAATCAATAACCATAGCAAGTGATCAGTCATATTCATCTGTTACTACAGAGACTACAGTTAGTAATGGTACAAAGTCATGTCAGCCATCACGACGGCAATATCCACCACCCGTATCACAACCATCCGAATCACTTAATATGGAATTATCACCAACGGTTATTTCAAATAATAATACAAATAATAGCAACACGAATAGTTCACTTATGTACACACCACCAAGTCAAACAAGTATTCCTCAAACACCCAATAATAATCAATGGAGACATAAACTCAATAATCTCAAACAAAGTTTTCAAAACGTTGGGACACCACGATTTCATCGACGGCCTAAAGTTTTACGTATGTTCATTATATGCAAAATAAAAACAAACAATAAAAAAAGACATTTTCATCCATTCAAATGATTGGTTCTTTTTTTTCAGTTAATGAAAGTGATAATTCAACAACGTCAAATTCTCCATCACAATACGGTACAACACCTGAAGCAACAAAAAAATCTTTATTTCATCATATTATTGATGCTATGCAAGAAGATCATCATATGATTGTTGTTAAAGATCGACCATTAGCAGCCATTAAAACTGATCTTATTCATGCATTTTTATCCGTGAGTGCATATCATTTTTATCATTATACATATATATATATTTTTTTTTATTATTTTGTTTTCAATGAAAGACTCCTGATCTCGTACATAATGTTTTGTCGGGTACACAGTATCGATGCGAATATCGTCGACCAGATCGTTCATCCATGTTTCAACGTAATATACGTTTTCATGTAGAAATTTGTACAGTTAAATCAATGGACTCATCATCGCCCGATACATATTATGTGACATTCACACTTATCACTGGTAAGAACATAAAACACTAAGGATAAAGATTCATATTGATCATCATAGGACAAGCAAGACGTTTTAAAAAATTATGTGAAGAAATTCAAACACTATTTACGACAAGTAAAGAACGTCTAGCGAAACAAAGACGACCTCAAACACAACAAACACAATCACAACAACCAACAAATGATAATCGACCTATAACTAGTGGTAGTTACTCCCCTAATACAACAACAACAACTTCTATTTCATCGAATACGAATACGCCAATGACACCAAGATCCAATGCTTCATTTATTTCATCCTTATTTGGTAATACGAATTCAACAAGTAAGTTTGATTATTTTCTCTTCTATAATAGATTCATCCTTGATCAACATTCTTAACATTTGATCAAAGATTCTTATCCTAACTAAAGAATAAAACATCAACATCTACATGGCTTCGTTTCAATAATGAACTAGTACATTCAAGCGATAAAAGCTTTCAGAAAAAAAAACAACGAGAAAATGAACGTTTTTTTTAAATATTTCGCAGATGTAATGTACAACGAGCATAAATCTTATTCTTGCACATTGTGCCGTTCTCATAGAGGTCAGAAAAGAAGTCGACGCTATTATGCAGAATACATCGTAATTGAAATAATATAATCCCTACGTATAACAGCTTACGGTTCTCAGAAAAATTATAGTCTAATCTCGTGTGTTGTAATAAGACATGTTCCATAGCAGTGAAATGAAGATCTAATTCATTAAGACGTTTCAATTTAAAGACATAACGTTCGATCGAAACATATCAAAATCCGATCAAGTCTTTTTGAAGATTGAATTCGAATACAGATGAATATCTGAGCTGAAATTAAACTTCCAAACCTCAACAAGCAGTTCTCTCGTGTTAATCATTCTCTTATTTTGTTGTAATATAGATGTAAAATCTAACGTCCCTCCAGTTCAACAGCAGCAGCATCAACAACAACAACAACAGTCATCGTCTTCATCGATTTCATCTCTTTCATCAACATCAAATATTTCATTGACAAATCCTCCAACAGGAGTAAATACAACCACTTCACCTTATTCAGTAACATCGTCAATAAATGACGATCCAACAGTCGAGTCTACACGTCTGAAGATTGCTCATCGTCTTGCTATCTAGTCATTTTTTTTTCTTTCTTTTTGATGCTTTTTGTTGTGTGTATGCGTGTGTATCTCATCAATATGTATATGTATCGTTTTTTTTTCGTGCAATTTCACCTGTCTCATTCCATCGACAACTATCGCTGATTCTTTTGCTTATAACAAATCATCGTTTGATCCAGTCCAGTTTGAAATGAGCTCACAAATAACAATCCTTTGATCTGCCTTCTTTCTAGTCAAAAACTAAAACCCAAAAAAAATTATTTCACATTTGTTTTCTTTGTCCCTCTAAGGCGATAATACACACCGCTTGTCTTCCGTCTTGTCGTCGAAAGAAAAAAATTAAATTAAATAACCCCCATCGTTCATTCTTAATCCATATATAAATCTATATACTGAAATGTTTTTGTTCAGAAACGTCCAATTATTTCATTTATTGTTCGTGCATTTATCATCATTCTATTCATTATATACATATATATTTGTGTGCGTGTGTATGTTGAACTGCGAATGTTTGGATGAACTGTAATTTTATGAGCGCACTTTCTTCACTTTTTTTCTTTCACTTGTATCTTATAAACAAAAAACAGAACGTGACGAAAACAGGCTATATAAGGAAAAAAACGAACAAAATAAAGCATTTTGGCATGTGTGCTTATTGTCAATGAAAAAGAAACAATTTTTTGTCTTAAAATATAAGCCACTCGGATTAACGATAGAGCTGTACTCATCATCATCATCAATAATCTACTCTTTAGCTATAATAATGACGTGACATTGCCGCACATCAACGTCTTTTATTAAATTAATGAAATCGATTTACATTTACTTAGGGCGAAAAGATATTATCTTTAACAAACAACGATCGAATATATTCAAGCACTACACAAAAGTTTTGATTACTCGTATAATATATATATATATATATGATAGACAAAAGAAATACAAAAGACAGGACATGGTCGAGTTACAAAACTGAACTGAAAATGAAAAGGAAATTAGATGGAGGAAGAAAAAAAATAGTTCCATCTATCACGTCTTTCCATATACGGAAATCAAAGAAATAATACTTGAATATCTATCAAAGGAAATCGTTGAATGCATTTTTCCTTTCTGAGAGCATTTCGTTGCTTTGACTGATGCGCAATTAAACTTGATAGTAAACTTGTTCTGTTCGACCATGAATAGATATTGTCAAGGTCGTAAAGCTAATTATTTACGAATTTGACTAGACTGGTGAACTGCTTTTGACAAATGACAGTACGTGTTTCATGATTCAGTTATTCATAAGATATAGATATGTGCATATCTCATGTTTTTGATGATCCATGTTTCTTAATGAATCTCGACGAATGATAACTGTGGTGGCATCTTTTCTTTTGAAAAATATTGAAAAAACTGCATGGATTCTCTTCATGTATGAATTTCACAATGAAATTCAAAAATATTCTTGTTAAATATTATCATAGGATAGGTTTTCATCAATGATGTATATCCTTGTTTTCGATCGCCTTGTTTTTTTTATTCAAAAGATTATGCTGTTCCACTGCTTTCCTACCATAATCCTACTCATGTAACATTGTAATACGATATTTTTACTTTCTTTTTAACAGTATCTTAGTGTTATTGTTCATGAGATCAAAAATAAAAAAATGCAACATATAACAGATTAAGATTTCATTATTACACCACACCTACAATCATATATGACTTGTAAAAATTAATTTTAAGTTAAACAAACTTCATTCTTTTTGAATTTCATTTGTATGAGTAAATAAAAAAGTTGATCTCGATACAAAATGCTCATCAGTTCAATGAACGTATTTGTATGATTTGGTCAATAATACGATTCGAATAACAGATTTACGCGGAAGAATTTTCATTAAATTGAATCTTGAAAATTACATAATTGAAGTACGAATTAAATATCTCTCACTGATGATCATGAAAATCATGTCAATTTGATAGATAGCAAAGTTATTAGTATAATCTTTGATGCATTACTCAATTGAAGCCCAATATGAATTTCACTCGTTTATTTTTATATTTTTCTCTTGTCCATTGAGAAAAAAAGAGATGCATACAATAATAGTTTTTTTTGCGAATTATTTTTTGTTCAGTTGACTTCTTAACACATACAAACAAGAAAAAAAAACGACGTATTATCTCACGCAGAAAAACAAAAAAGAAAGAGAGAAACTGGAATAGCACCAGTAACAAGACAGTAAATTAAGAGACAAGAATATAAGATAAACGAGATCATATAGCACGCTCGTTTTATGATCTAGTTGAATATAAGAGGCTATTGCGAAAATCTTAGAAAACAACAACAACAACAACAATAGTAAGAAAAAAACCTAGTTCCATTCAGAACACTGTTCGCATCGAAGTATAATTTTTCCTGTTTCATCCGAGAGTTAAGAAAGTATTTCCTGTTGATCTTTGTTTTGTACGAAGGATACGATAAACATAATTATTGCGCCACAAAAATAAGATAACAAGATCTTTTCTGTTAACAAGATACTATAAAGCAACTCGGTACTAACGTCTCGTCTTACGTCTGTTCAGTTAACTAAAGCTACTACTGTTCAGTCTGCGAAGCCAACGATAGAAGACGGAATGTGTAGCTGAGAAAGACAAATGACTAGGAATAATCTCGCATATTAAATTATATTAGTTCAAGGAAAAATACATTAACAAAGACAATGAAAAACAAAAATCAATAACACCGGACGTAACTCCTCTTCTATTCCAATGTTTTCTCATTCTAGTTCTTTTTTTAATGTTTCCTGTGCGTGCGCACTCGAATTGTTCTTTCTTGACTCTCTTCTGCAAATGAAAAACTAATGAAATCAATGAACAAAGGAAAAAACGAACGAAAGAAATAAACAAAGTAAGATGATAAATAATCATTGGAAAAAACAAAAAACCGAAATTGAATTAACTGTTGAATCTAGATTGCCTGTTCTCTTTTACATATATATGTATGTACAGTTATACATTGATGTGTATCTACTGTAACTAAATTTTCATCACAAACTGGAAACGACGGACAAACAATTTATATATATATATATATATATATATATATATATATATTTGTGTGTATAGAAATTATAAACATGAAGAAACAGAAGAAAAAAAACAGAAGATATATGGTCTCTTTTGGGTATGGATGAATGAAAGAGAAAGACAACTGTGTTTATGTGTATGCATATAGTATGTAGAAAATCAAAAACATAAACGAAACAAAAAGACGTACGCATTTATGTGTATGACAATATAAGAGAGAGAGAAAAAGGAAAGGGATAAGAGAACAAAAAGCAAACTTGGCTAGTATGAATTATTTGTTGTTGAAAGTCGTCGTATTTAAAACATTGATGTTTGAGCGCCAATTTTTATTATAATGAAAAGAAAGAATTTGCCGTTGAAGTTCTTCAGTACAAATATGATAAATTTACATTCACTTTTCGAGCAATTTCCCAAAATAGCTTCTTTGCAAATAGATACATAACCATTCTTTTCTTCCACGAAATCTAAATCACGAGGAAACAAAACGAATCCAATATTTTCAATAAAGAAATTTTGCTTCGTCTCACCTTCTAATAAATGAACATATTTGCATTGAGGTCTCAAACAACGGCGTGATTTAAAGTCTCGGCAAATGGGAAGTATATCCAGTAACTGCAAATAAAAAAAACGTTTTAAATGATTTTAAAACTTCGATCGAATCCAAAACAAGTGTATTGGTATCATGCAACATGCATTGAATTCACAAAAACATACTCAAACGAAACGTCAAACGATAAATACATGCATGAAAAACAAAAACGATTAAAATACGAGAAAGATGTATTTAGTAGTACGTAGTCAATAATGGTGAACATGTAACTCTATTATTGTCCAATAATATGTACGTACTTTTAATTTGACTTTGAGCTGAACAAATATTAAAGAGAATAAAATAATGAGCATACGCATTAGAAACGGAATCGATCTCCTTTGGTGTTTAACGCATGCACGTAACCAAAATAAAATGAAAACATCTCACTTGGCCTTTTTTATCAATATATGTTACGTAAGATGAACCGACAGATACAAGAGCACCCTGAGCGGCGACTATTTCAGGTGATGGTAAATCTGTACATGAGGATATTCAAGCATTCAGGCAAAGAAAAAAACCATTAGTGGCTCATGCAAGATATGAAAAGAAAATTTCGAACCGATCGATGTACTCACAAGTCATAGGAACAGCAGTTAAATAAGGTTGTTGAAATTGTATTGGTAATGGTGATGGTGATGGATAAGAGAATGCTGTTACTGGATAAGCAGCCATCGGTATGCCTGTTTTAGGATCAGCTACGGCTGAACGTTTTTGATGTTGTGCTGGCATTGTTGCTTGATGCTGTTGTTGTTGTTGTTGAACATATTGCGGTGCAGCAATAATTTGTGTTCCCGGTGGCTAAAAGGAAAAGATTAATTGTAATCATTCAAGTAATATTTATTCATTTATCTTTTTGCTTTGTTCACATCTATACAGAATATTAAACTGATCAAACCACAAAAAGCATAATAACTATCTTAGATATGGACGTCAAAGCAAGAATAAAGCTAGCAAGACGATAAACAAAAAAGAATCTTGTGATTCGATCAGTTTCCTTTTTGTTTTTTTACATACAAAGCAAATAAATAAATAAATAAATAAATAGATAAATTAAGTAAATAAATATGAATATAGAGACAATGAAGAATAAGGATGAAAAACAAGCATATGTGCAATACCAGCTGCAGGTAGGCACCGGAAGTAGCAGTATCGTCTTCAAGCGGTCGTTTTTTTGTCTGCTGTGTGATGCTGCTGCTGACAGGATCGATCGCTGCCTATATTAGTAGAAAAGAGGAATAGATACAAGATCGTGTGTGCAATAAGCATATACAAAACAAAAGAATAAAAATAATTAGTTGACAACAATATATCCACAATAAGCTTCGATTTATTTCTTCTCGAATAATAATTAATGATCATTTTAAATTACATTCGATTTTTTCTAATAAGAAACGAACGAAGTAAACCTTTGAGTTGGAACTCTGTGCATAAATTTCACGGCAATAACAGTAAAGATGTCTAGATTTTACCTACTTATTTAACGATTATGGGAATTCTAAATCAATTACGTTTCTCTCATAGATTTTAATAAACATATTATGTTATGAACATTTCGATTTCAAACAATCTTCTCTTCATTCATTGACACAGTCAACGGGAACTACTTGTTAGCTCTTTGTTCATGTGAAGTTCGAGAATTTTCTCTTTTCTAGCTTTTACATTTTCTTGTTAGAGAAATGTTTATTTGAACTAATAGTCGCATGACATTCTTTGAACAAGATTCATTCGAAATATCATCATATTTTCTTCTTTGTGTTAAGTACTCAAAATTAGAACTCTATTTCAATCCATGCAGATGCCACTTATATCTACCTATTTTTCATACCTCATTCAAACCTATCATATACACAGAGCTCAGAGTCAAAGGTAATACTCAAGTCGAACGAATTTATTCGTAAATATTTCATTTTAATAATCATACTATCTATGATGTAGACATCATCGGTCGTTTCTTTGATTATTTGAGAAAAGTAAAATTAAATAAGCCTAAGCACGCACAATAGTCCTGCTAAAATAATTTGTGCGATTGACTAAAATAAAACATTATACGTTGTTTAATAAAGCTGAAATATCATCACGTTCACAGAAGGCAATGGCAGAAAAATAAATAAATAAAAAAGGCTGCGTCTTGCTGCACAATGATATTTTTCATAAATACATATAACCACCAGAAAAGAAAATGAAATGTGTAAAAATAAGCTTTTCTACCAACCTTAACGTCATTTGTGGCTGTTGATGATGATGTATCAGTTGTTGAAGCAATCAATGTCGACTATAAAAATACAAAAATAAAAATAAGAAGAACAATGTGGATTAGTTTTTCGTTCGCCAAATCAAGATTGTTTTTGTTAAAGGAAAATTGAATAATTGATTAAATTGAAAAATTCTATTTTTAACTTACATCTTTTAAATCAACAGATGGTGCTCTTGCATAAATTGTTTGAAGGTGTCCTTGATATGGTTGATAGGGAGAAACAAAACCATTTGCATAAGTACCATCATCTTCGGAAGTATTGTGCTGTTGCTACAAGAGTAATAAACAATTAAGAGTATTAATTCATTTCTTCTTTTTTTTTCTCGCTTTAAGTTTACAAAATGAATCACAAAAAGAAACAAATCAAATATAAGCAGTATGAAAGCATGCAACAGATAGAAAAGCATACCAATGGCGAAGAAGAAGAAGCAGGTGCAATAGATGTTTGTTGAGGATAGACATAGGTAGTAGGTGATGCAGTCAATATCTGCTGACTACTATTCAATGTAAGTGGATGAACAAATTGAATAGTCGATGGTGAATATTGTAGTGCAGCTGCTGCTGAATATACATGTGCAGCAGCGGCAGCAACTGATTGTGCTTTAACAGCTTTTAATTGTGCAACAAGATGATCAGGTGGGTGAAAATATTTGCATGTTTCACGAGCACATTTTCCTTTGACATAATCAACACAGACAGTAACAAGACCATCTGCATCAAGTGGACAATGTGTTGGTGGATGTGCATATGAACATGTATCTGCTGTATAAAAACATTGTCCGTGCTGAAAATCAGAGCATACCTAGAAATAAAACCAATACAAGCTGAACAGATAACAAGACACAAACATGCAAGTCGATATGTACATATCCATGTATACAATATAAAGAAACACAAAAACTAGAGAAGCAAGCAACATAAGCAAAGAGATAAGGAAACTAGTCATGTGCATGCGTAAATACTAAGCACAGAGAAAACTATAGACAACATTCAACACGCACGCAAGTGTTAATAGAATATGAATACGAAAGTGATAATGAATAATATTCGAAAGAACAAGCTGGCCTTTGCATTCGCTTGAAAATTCCAAGAATCTCTTCACTTACATATAGCGTGTCAAGTTCAAAGTAAGACTAAATGCGATACACACTATTTTAAATACAAGGAATGTGAATAAAGGGAAATAGACGTATATATCAAGAAATGTGTCAGGTCAATGTATAGATATATAATAGATAGTTTACGTTCATAACAAACCTTTAAAAGATCATGATTGGTGTTGTTATTTGAATAAATCTAAGAGAATGGAAAGTTCTTTCGATTTTTTCTCTACTATTACCATAACCATGTTTGCAATTAAAATTGAGTAGCAAAAATACATAAACAAGGACAAAGCTGCACGAGAGCCCGTATTATCAATATGAGTACTTATGTATCTATATACCTGCATATATATTATTTTTTCTATTTTTCTCGAGTTGATAACATTTCTGAAAAATTTCTAACTTTTTTTCTTTCTATATAGTTAGTTGAACAGAACAGCAATTACTGTATCGACTTCTACAGATTGTATTTGATTTGTTTCGTATCTTCACCAAAATTTTAATAAATTTCCAAGACCAATAAAAGAAAAACCTATGCAAACTCATTACATACGGAGACTAAATTCAATTTTTATGAATATCGTTTTGGATAAGAGAGATCGATCAAAGTTACAATTCAATATAGTATTGAATGAAATCGTTTTGAGTTTCAGAAGAAAATTCTATTCTACTGATAAAATAGTTTTGGACAGTTTTGCACTGACAAAAAAAACATAGGCTTAAGGTGCTATTCCTGTAATCCTAAAATTTATCTATAGGATCCCAGTCAAATCAGACTTAAATTATATGAATCGATAGAGAACTAAATGCTCTACTCAACTATTCACAAGGCCACTACATTATAATTATTCAAGAAAAATCTGAATATTTCTTGAAGGGAAAAGTTCGTTTGAATATCTGTCAAAATTTTATCACGTTTTGGCCAAAATACGAAATTAATCAAATAAAAACTGTTTAGATCAATAGGGGAAATCTATGCTCGGCCTAACAATGTATACATAAAACTGTCTCGGAAACTTTTCAGAAATACCGTTAACCGAAGAAAATGACAAAAAATAAGTGAATCATAGTATATATATATATATATATATCAATGTACGTGTGCGAATGTATGAGCGAGAGTCATGCTTCCAATTTCGGTTGATTTTGTTGTTTTTTTTTGGGTAAAAGAGCAGCAACGATGGCGGCATAAGAATGGCTCAGAGCAGATTAGTGAACGAAATAGAGCTTACAGCTCAAGAAAGATTGGCAGGGAGGGTAGTTGACTGCCGCTACTCGATTCTAGACTCTTTGCGTATAATATATCTTTACTAGCTGCTTCAGCGTGCAGATGGAGCAATTATATGAATATAGATTGGCGCGCCTGGCTGCTAGATAGATACATTTACATGTCTCACTTACCCCTGGTTTTAATAAGAGAATTAAAAGAAATAGTGGGAATAATGAGCAAAACATGAAAAAAGAAATGTATTGCTTAAAAGAACATACTTCAAGACGATCAGTACGTGTAATTTTTGGTCCAGTCGGTTGAGCAGTTAGTTGAGTCACCGGTTGATAATATTGCGCACCGTCAGGACTGTACATAGCTGTTGTATTTGTGCCTTGTGCTATTTGTTGTAAATGTGTTGCATGTAAAGGAATGCTAAAAGCTTGACCAGCTTGGTTGAAAACTAAAGCTGATTGAGCAGGACCAGCAGAGCTAATTTGTGGATAGGACGCCTATGAGTAACATAATTGTTAGTCTATTGTTTCGTTTTCTAAACAAAGATTTTCTTACCATTGATGCCGACTGCTGTAATGTATTTTGAATTATAGCACCATTGGGATACGACAAATGAGTTGCTGTTGGTGGATACATAGCTTGATTAGCAGCGATATTCATAGCTAAGACAAATAGAAATAGAATAAAAGAAATTTGCAGTTGAAATTTGATAGATGCTGTTTCTGTTTACCGATACTGCGAAGAATAAGATTATTGCGTCCGTTTTGAAGTAGAATGTCACGTAAATGTTGAGGTGGATGAAGATATTTACACGGTGGATTCGTACGATTGCATTTACCCTACACAAAATTCAAAATTTTCTTTTTTTTACTAAATCATCCCTACAAAACGCAAGATGAAAACTAAAGCATACAGAAAGTTTCATCGACTGTGAATTGTTATTACTACTCATCTTCAACACACTTTTTTCAATATATAAAAAAATGGAAAAAGGAGTTGTCTGTATGTCTAAGATAAGCAAATTTTTTCTTCAGGCGCTTTTGCCTCTAACTTATTTGGTCAAGACTCATCTGTTATCTTTTCAGCTTTGAATCACAATGATAAAATGTATCTTTCTGTTTCGTCTCAACTTTTTCATTTGATGTAGCTGATACGACGCTTTCACCGTGTCATTCATCTATTCTCGCACTCATATGTAATATAAAAATGAGTAGACGTTGGTTTTTTTAAAATCATCTCTCGCTCTACTCTCTACGTATATGTCTATATGTACATAAATCATATCTACCCTCGTGCTAAAGGTCGTTATAATCGACCGTGTTCAGATATAGAATAGCTCTCATGAGTGAATGAACTAGATAAACAAAATAAACAATCAACGGTCAATCTTTTTCTTCGCTTTTTTAATTTTAATCATTAAAATGACGGCGTGATAGATGTCCTCATTGTAGAATTAATTTCTGAAACGATACATTTTCTTAATGAGTTTTTATCTTGTTAAGTTTAGAAGTATTTGTCAAAAAGCAAGGAAAAAACCTAATCATAAAATTCTTTGAAAGAATTTGATTTGAAAAGTTCTTTCTGCTACAACAGCCATGGACAAAAATCTGGTAGGGGAAAGTTTATTAAATTTTACATCTTCTCTACAAACCTTGAGCGAATCAAAACAAGCTATAACTTTGCCACTATTGACTTCAACATGTGTAGATGGATGGGCAAATTTACATTCTTGCTCAGACCGAGTACATTTTCCACGTTGAAATTCACGACAAACTTCTAATGTCAACCAACGAGAATCTTTAACGTTAGCGATCGATGTTAATAATGGCATATTAGGAGTATTTGGGTTAGCAACAGTAGCTGCTGGAATTTGTACGGTGCCGGTGGGTGATCCTCCAGTTGAGGAAGACGAAGAACCAGTTAATGGTGACATGTACTGTTGAGGATGCATACTAGTTGATGAAGAATAATGAGTACCGTGTGGATCAACGGCCGTTCCGGCAAAACTGAAAGACATTTGCAAAGCTCAGTTTTTTCAATGCGTGTAAATGTATAATGTTGTTTATGAATTATCGACCAGATCTCATTGTATAAAAATGAGTATTAAAGAGATTTTATGAAAATATCTTGGTTATATGTCATATAACATCTGAAAATATATTCATATATAAATAAATATATACATATATGTATAAACAATGATCTGTAATATGCTGCTAAAAAGAAATTAAAAAGAGATTCGATAAATAAGAACAAATAAGCCAATGCTACCTTGATACAATCTATTAGTAATCCGCCACGACCATTATGCACAGGCCTACATATATATATATATATATATATATATCTATATAGTGGAATGGCGAAGCGAAGAAAGATGTCGAAAGTAATTGACATTTTATAGTCTATTAAGCACTAGAAGAACAAAAACAAAGACAAGCAAAAAGGGTGGAGTATTTATGGGACGAGTGCTAAACAGGCAATTCTAGAATAATAATGTAATTCGATCAATATCGATGCATTTCACCAACATGGAACTGATGACGATGATAATAGAAGATGATGAAAAAGAATCGTGCATGCAATACATAATGAATACTTGCTAGAAAAATAGAATTCTTTAAATAATAACAGTAACAACTAATATTTCTTGGTTTTCTTTATGTGAAAAGAATTCCTATTTACTTTTCTTCTTTTTTCCTCTTCTTTTCTTTTAGTTGACATGCTAGTCATTCGTCTTCTTTTTTTTTAAATTTCTATCGCCTACCATCTATTTCATTCACACATTGCGCACCATAAATCATGCGTATAGAGTATGTTGTTGAACGCACGCATGCTTCTCACTTTTCCTTAGACATCAGCAGTCTCATTTTTTTTCTTCTTTTCTAATGTCTTTCTCACATACAAACTATTACAAAAACTAATAGCTATCTGATATAAACATACACAACTTGCCTATTTTCTTCTATATATCGACGAGAACAAGTACCCATATCGAATACAAGGCCGATATTTATCTCTATTGTTTCAGTTTTCCATCAATGTACATGTGCGTCTAATTCTGTAGGCGAATGACGACATGTAAAGATATGGATACTACTAAAGATTTGTTTCTTTTCCTATATTAGTAACTATGAAACATAGAAAGATTTATATAAGAGTGTATTAGATGCCGATCGTAATCGGATACGACTTTGGTAAAAGAAGTATAGCGACGATGTCTACCTGTCGTCAAGGAATCGAAGAGAGACAAAAAGTATGAATAACTTGAGTAAATAGTTTGACATAGTAACGAAGCATAATCTTGATATGGCTAAATGTGAGAAGTGGCTAGCATCGATCAACGATCACTGATATACAAGTTGCTGATCTTAACAAAGACTCATTTCTTTTCTTCTTTTCATTCCCTCGACATTTGATGAAGAGAGAGAGAGAGAGAGAGAGAGAGAGAGAGAGAGAGGAACACAACTGCTCACATTCATGTGTCAAATACACCACTATCCGAATAACAGAAGAGACAGTAGAGAGAGAGAGAGCGAAAGGGAGATAGACAAGAAAAGAACAACGCCGTCGACGCCCAAGTTCTTTGCTATCGTCGTAACACCATTACAGTGTATGTGTGTGTAGGAGAACTGCCATCATTTTTTTGCAGCTTCGCAATTGGCATTTACACGCGTATACTTTTCTTTCTCTTTTTTTCTTTTTTCATCGGTAGAATAATGCCAAAATGTTAAAATGACTTGATGTTCGATCATCACAAACACTGATACATAAAAAAAGAAAAAACCATAGACAGACAAATGAACGATAAGCGTAGGAAAGAAAACGTAAGAAGCGTGCCATTTTCATGCTGATGTCCACGCATGCTCAAAACCTGATGATACATCGGTTCATTGAACAGTGTTTTATTTCTTATTCTGAAGATTTTTCTCTTTCATTAAACTTTGTTTATACCACATTCACAGTTCTTGCATGTTTATGTAAAAAGAAAAACTTGATATAAGCAACAAGTGTAAATGATCGATATCGAATGAAAGAGAGAAATGTCCGACAAAACAAGATTAATAAAGAACTATAATAACAAGGTCATAAGCCTGATAGTTATACAGTTAAGCAAACAGATGTTCGATGTGTTAGTTTTTCTCAATTACTCAAGTAGTATATGCTTATATTATTTTTCAAATTAGTACTCTTACTAATTCCGTTATGTCAAAAAAAAAAACTTTTCCCTTAATAATTTATCCGCAAAGGAAATTTAATTATATAATAAGCAAACAACATTGAATGAACTCACCTGTAAAATAATATGCGAACCTGATTCGAACAGCTGCCAGTAATCATCATTTCACATGTGTGTCTATAATTTTTATCTATTGCTCAGTGCTTTACTCGAACAACAAATGCATGTGTAGCGTCTCTTTTTCCTCGTTCTTTGCTTCTTTTTATTTTAATGTGTCAAAGATACCTTCATTGGATCAATTCAAAATACATACATAGTTTCCTTCATGATTTAATCATCAACAATAAATAACAAATACATACACTAATACAAAAAAGCGAAACATACAAAGGTAACATTCATATGTATGTATATTTATATATATATATATATATATATACATATACATACATTTTATCTACATGCAGACGTAGTAACATCTGAAGGTTGTTTTTTTTTCTTTCTCACTTGTCTATACCTGTCTCTAACCTTTCAAAGCCTACTAGTTGACGTATTTCTTTCTTTTTGTATCATAGTTTGATTTCGTTCTGTAGAATCGTACAAGTCACGGATCAGTGAATGGCATGATGGCGGTAAAAATTCGATGCCACTTTTGATGAAGTAACTTTTCTTTTCATCGCTCTCTGTCTTTACTGTCTTCTATTACCACTCTCTTCGACATACGCGCACGTATAAATGGCAGCGAACGCATAGAAAAATGAGATTCTCTTTCTTCTTTTATTTTGTTCTATTGCTTTATGTATAGTACTGCGCCTGCCGCAGCTATAAGTCGCTGGTGCAGCTGCTATTTTTTTTATAGAGAACGATGTAAGGGAGAGAGAGAGAAAGAAAAGTATGATGGTTTCGGTTCTTACGCCATACCCAGAAAGAATCTATAGAGTTGCTATTTATTATCGGTTATTACTTTGTCTATGCTTTTGCTATTTTTGTCAACAGTGTTAATATGTGCACACAAACACAAACACACACATACACTTTCCTGTTCGTTTATATTTGCCATTGCACCATGTTTCATGCATGTACATGTACGTGTGTACATGTGTAAATGATGATAGAACAATCACTATTGCCAAGAAAAGAAATGCTCAATTTCAATAATGCGAAAGCATGAAAAAAAAACAACAAACTTGCATATACACTTGACGATGAAAAATCATAGATATTGATTCATGATGAAAATTTTCTTGCACTGTAGCAACAGATGTATACAACTAGTATGAAGGTCATAGAAGTATTAGATAGTACGAAAAAAGAGAAAAAAAGAAATATATGATGATGCAGTTTCGAAAAAAAACCCTAATCTCTTGTCAAATATCGACAACGATGAGTAGGCAAGAAAGCCAGAAAACTGACTAGAGAATTGAAACCCTATGTCAAACAAAAACTCAAGGAAGAAAATCATCAACTCACACGATGAAACAAATCCATTTAGGGCAATAATCCATCCGTGTGTATTTGTTATTGATTCACTAACGATGAAGGTTTATTTTATACGGATCCGATTTCTTTCTCTTCGAGTACATGGATATTAGAATGTGTACGAATTTGTCGGTGTTGGTTCGTTGCTGATTTCCTTACCATCGGAATTTCATAAATAAGACAATAAAACTTACCAAAAAATCTATTCATTGATTGTGTGAAATCGTGTTCAATTTCATTAAAAAAATAGAAAGAAAAAGAAGATCGATAGTCTTTGCTCATGTCACTCTTCATCGTTATGTATGCTTAAGTGAATGGTGAATTCTATTTGTTCTCATAATGAATTCTGTTTTTCATCACAACAATATCTCTTCTTTTTTATTCTTTGGCTGCTACCCGCTTCACTTCCAACATAACTATTACTAACAACCGTAAGAGAATATGATTAAAGTGATACTGCCTCTCTCTCTTTTTCTCTGATGATAGAAACATATTTGCATAAGAGACACAGAAAAAAAAAGAGCACAAGAAAAATTCTTGCTGACTCGTGAGAATGCATCAGCTTTGTAGAAAAAAAAGAAGCAAAAGAAAAATTAAGTACTACCGACTAGCTTCATTGGTCTTTTTACTGGTATTTATTTTTGAATCTCTCTCGAGATATCAACAATCAAACATTGCTATGTGACTCTTGTTCTTGTTCTTCGCTTTTCATTTCGTTTTATTGCAAGAAAAGAAAAACATGATTTTCAGAGCCAACTACAGTTAGACATTCCTATGGCATATGCCATCGACGTGCTACTATGCAACTACTAATACCATCGATTATCAAACAAAGTTCGACATAATTATTAAAGTTGATTCGATTAAATTTCTAACGATTGATTTCAATATTGACTAATGATTCTTATGTACATATAGATTTATGATGAAGTTCTTGTAGTTTGCTAGTGATGCGCAGTATTATTACTTATACTCCATCTTTAAATACAATTATGAATAAGAAAGCGAAAGAAGCGAGAAGTTTTCGTTCACAGTTCTCTTTCTCACATTCATTGAGGTATTGATCTATGAAAGCAACTTTCACCATGAAATCATATCGTATAACACAGAGAAAGAAAGAGAGAGAGAGAATAAAAAGAGACAATCTTTTTAAAAAGCACGTTCGATCTTTCACTTGTGTGCATGCTTATAAACACGCATACTCTCCTGTATATATACGTGATGTATTATATCATCACACCTTCATATCATTCTTAATGAAGAATAGTATACTTTGACAAATTTCTCTATTGGAATACAATACCAAAAGACTAAAAGGGGAAAAATTGAAGCATACATCCATAGAAAAAAAAAGAAGTAAAATTCAATCAAGTATGTTTAAAAATACGATCACAGTTTTACTACGAAAAATTTTGTAGGTATATAATCTAAAATTTCATTTTGATTCATTGTTTTGTTTGTTTTGTTTTTTAGCTGCTTTTGAACTTGCACCATTCAGTACAAAAGCAAGAATAATTGAAATAATTGGTACAATAAAATGCCATGTTTTATAAAAATACCAAGATTTACGAATTTCCATTAGAACAAATGGTGTTACGTCAAAATTTAATGCTATTTGGGAACCGAACCATGTCAAACATGCATAAATGTATAGTGTAAATTGATTTTTTTGAAAATATGGACGAATTTGTCGTCGAATACCGCGGCCAGCATATGTTTGAAATGCTCCGAAGATAAAACATACATAGTACCCAGGATAGAAGCCATGCTGTTAAACAAAACAAGAAAGAAAATATTTAGTATGATTTTTTAATGCAAGAAAGCGAGAAATGCGATTAGTTCGTTTTTTTTGAAATGGAAAGTAACGATTATTTTGTAGTTTATTGTTTAATTGTAAATCTAATAGGATAATGTTTTTTTTTTATTGAAATATTACGCCCATGAGAGATAACTTCTTTGATTTTTTTCTGTGCATTCACCATCTATTGAGAATCATGTCAGATTTATAATGATAAGATTTTATAAAAGAAAAGCGTTAGGCATGCATACTTGATCAATAAAAGAAAGAATGCTATATAAAGCTTTGTATTCTATTGAGAACTACACTCGTCATTATGAATATAAAAAGCATTAACATGCAAAAAAATGTTACATTTTTACCTTCAGTTCTAAGCATCCATCGACATTAATAACAAAGTTTGCCATTCTATTATTTGAATGTTGAATCGAGTCATACGTATGAAATCGTTTTTTTTCTAGATAAGAATTATTTGCTATATTGTCCTTCAAGAACTTTTCATATCTATTTTAATACCGAATGCAACTAAGAAATATACATATATTTGACAACGTGACAAACTTTCTTATGCAACAGATATCATTCGATTAAGAAATTTTCTATTTGATTTCGATAATTTGTTGCCGCCGTTTATTATAAATGCCTAGTGTCTTTAATAATAATCATATGAGAGAACACATGCAAGTGTTTGTCTATGTTCAAGTGAATTCTCGTGAGACTGCGAATAACCTCGAATGTATTCGATTCTATCGTGTACATTATGACTACTCTAATGAAATTTTTATGTTGAGGACATGGTATTTTCAAAGAAAATGAACGAGCTCAAAGTATTTAATTGCAACGAACATGAACATGGTTGATAAGAAGATTTGATTAGTATGTATTCCAATCATAAACTACTGCTCATTTCGGACATTGAGAAAGAGTGCGCTCATGCTAATTGAAACTACTAGCATTATTAATTATGCATAATGATAAAATTTTAGGTCTCAAACCTTTGCCATAACTATTTAAGGAAATAAGTAATAATTATCAGTAAAAATTTCATTTTAGCAACTGTTACGTACGCCATATGTTGTAAGTTTTTCTTTCAGTCACTTTTAATCTCTTGCAGATATATTCCTAATCACAATATGAAATGGATAGATACACGACAGTTGCATATATTTCCTAATTAGATACGTTTCATTTCAGAAACACTACTATCTATCGAATGTGACACATCTTATCCTTTACTGTGGAGAAAAACAATAATATACATGCAGAATTAAAAACATTTCAGATACTCATGAGATCGAATATATTGCATTAGTTTTGAATCTAGTATTGATCCTTCTGACCTATGGTTGTGCAACATATAGTGACTGAATTTATGCTATGCTCATGAAAGATACTGTCATCGCCTAGTTATAAACTAGTCTTCAACCATTCATTCATAACTATTTCCTAGTATCATTCGTGCATTTGCATACTTATTACATCAAGGTATTCAAAAGTCACGACATAGACTTTGAAGATAATTCGCAGATTGATAGTAATGATTTAGCGAGGATTCAGTAATCGAGAAGAATTTGGCTTTTCACTGATTTGTTGACAGAGTTCTACTTTTATGATTCCTATGCCTTCGAAGAATCATTTTCGAAGGTAGCCTACTCAACGAAACATATCGCACTTAACGAATGTATGTTTACAAAAGTTTTCGTAAGATGAACTATTGCTTTTTTTGTCTACGCATGCTTTACTATGAACTTTTTCACACCAAATATTTACAAGAAACGACTCGGCCAATGACTGAAAATGAATAATACCAATATTCTACTTAGTGTATTCCTATATATATATACGATATCTTTGATTCGCTATCTTTTATATCTGACTATCACCGTGTTTAGGACGCTGATTATAATTTTGTTTTCGTAGCAATATTTCTTAGAACTTTTTCACTAATTCTTACCCAAAGTGCCGAAAGAACAAAAACACCTAATGTTCGACCTTTATCTATTCGATCATAACAAACACGACGAAGCCATAAAGCTGTTTCTATATTAAGACAACAAAGAAACATATATTTTACATGTATATTATTTGATTGACTATATAAAGTTCTGTTTATTGAATCTTACGCATATTCCAAACATCTAGAATAACTTTTAAACTAGTTGCTAATTCTAATTGAAGTGGTTTGACATTAGTTAAAAGATTCCATTGTGCAACTCCATTTTTATCGTATCCATTAAAGCCAAGGCCAGCTGCATTATTAACAGCTTCCGATAAAATAAATGCCAGATAATATCTAAGAGATGAGAAATAAATTTCTTGAAGTTTCATGTTGTTTTGTTCCCAAGTATTTCTATCAGCTTACTTTACTCGACAACAAAATGTTGAAAATAAAAGAAAACAGATTCGTTTTATCCATGGAGAATTTATCATTTCTTGACTTAAGTTATACTCAATCGGATAATTGGGTGTATGAGCAATAAGTATATAGCCCCAAAGAACACATTGTAAAAGTTTTGTCACAACAGGCCAAAACGTCGATGGTTGCTCTATTTTCGACGGATGTTGTTTTTCATCCATTGATTTATTTGTTGTTGCACTTATTGGTATTACAAGTAAATTACGGCCTTCAACAAAGTCTTGATAATCTTTGAAGAAACATAATGGTCCAACACAGATTCCATGAAAATAAAATATGTAACTAAGATATTCGATGGGACTCGGCACGTCAAGAACTTTTTGTTTCTCTTGATCGTCACTTAGTCCGCGATGTTCTTTGTCATCGTCTGGTCTTCGAAGTTGAGCACGTCGTTTGAATCGATAACCATCATAGAATGCAAAAGCAAGTGCGGTTAATTTTTGAGTACTTATCATTAATGGTCCACTTATATCTAGTGTATAATTTCCATAATCATATATTAAACGATGAATATGAACTAGATCAAGCATAAAATTTTACAGTTTCCATGAAAATAAACCTACTGCTTACTTGCGCTCATATAGACCATACAGAAGACGAACACAAAAAGATACGACCGTTGTGGAGGAAGCATATGAAGCATAAGATATACAATCGATGATTGAGCGATTAAATGCCATATTTGTGAACCAAAACAGAAATAACTGAGAGCAATACCAAGTAGGCTGGCTAAAATCGAACAAATATCAACTAATAAAATGATTACAAGTTTCCTTACAGATTCTCACTGCCACTTATATTCAACGGACATGTTAGAATACTGGTGATAATTTCAGAGAAGATCAGAGTTGAGCAAGTCAAGTTTGACTTGTCAATTATCACTGAACATGAAACTATCTCTGTGAGTGAAAGAATCGGTGTGAGTATGTTTGCATGGATTTGCCAAGCCAATGTTACTAGAGTAGCTGTTATGAAATGATGCGAATTACATAATTTCTGATGACAATATAAAAAGATACGTCTTCTTGAAGCGATCGAATGTTGAAATAATTAGAGAATTATTGAATTAAAATTTTTCTGAAGTCACTCGACCAGAAAAATAAATCAATCTAATGGGTTTGTTAGATAAACACTTGCTTTTGTATTCTTACATTCTTACTAAAGAAATAAACCTATAAAATAATCTTTTATTTTGTTCTAATTTTTGTGAAATTTAAAGTTTGTATTGTTTGGTAGTAAGTCGATTAGAATAACGTAAGAATACGAATTTTTTCATTTTGATTGTCAAACCAATCGTAGAAATATGATTGTTATCCTCGAATGTGAATCAACGATTGCAATCTTTTGAGAGAGAAACAATATGATTATAAATATTAGAAGTTTCTATCTATTTCCATCATAATGATAAGATAATCGAAGATCTCATCTTCAGAAAAGAAAAGTATTATCTTAGAAAAAGAATCACATAAATATAAAAGTCGATTAGAAATCTATCGACGAAAAATTCAAAATGTACAGAAATCTTTGCTCAACGATGTTTAAAAACAAAAGAACTAAATCATACCGACGATATGTCTTGGAATTATATTTCCTTGTTTAGGTGGTAAAAGATGACGAAAACATATAGCAAATATCAATGCCAATATTTCAGAGAGAAGAAAATTGAATTGATCGATTGGTAGACCGAGCATGTTAGCAACAGGACTAAGAGTACGTGAACCTGAATATGATGAACCGTCAGAATTGCCTGCAGGTTGATCCATGATGGTAATCTCTTTTTTTTGTTATTTACTTAGCTAATATAAAATAATTAGATAAATAAATAAATCAGTAAATTCTTCTACAAGAGAAAATCATGAATATCATCAATTAGTTCCTGTTTCTATTAGAAATCATCACCCATTACAAAAATAATCACGCTAGTATCAAATAATCTCGACCAGTTGTATAAATGATTTCAAAATCAATATCAATAATCGGATTTCGACGAGTATAGATAACCTACTTTGACAAATGAAGAAAGTAGAGTATCCAGTGTCGTCTATTTCTTGAGAGAATTTAACAAATAGAAAAATAGTGCTTGAGTTCGAATTATGTACATAAGATAAGTTTCAAAATAATGACAAGAAGATTTGGGAAGGTGGGTGAAAGAGAACTGTTTAGACTTGTTTCGCAGAATTAGAGATATATCAAGTGACATCTCAGCCGATACTGAAATATGTATAAAAAGATCGAATGACAAGCTTTTATTCCTAGATTGTAAATTGGAAAGCACTGAACATTTTTGTTCGAAAGAATATTCCCTTCACGAAATATGGAATTCCAAAATCTTTGTGGGGAATACGTAGGACTTTTGAGATTCGAGTATCTCATGAAGGAAACATTCTCATTTCAATCTATGAGCTAAACCGAAGTCAAATTATATTCATTTGTTTTCTATTTATACATAGCATGTTAGAAATGAAAACTTACGTGAAAAATCAATAGTCCGACAAGGAATATTTACATTCATTTATCTCTTGTCCGATTTATCATAAGTGTAGAATTTCAACTTTAAAACATCAATGGGGAATAAAAAAACTTCTCTCGTCATACATCTCGTACGTCGGTTATGTCTATGAAGAAATGCTTGTTAAATAAAAGTGCAAATTTAATATGCGACAGTTAGCGAAATGTCCCTAGAAATAGAATAAATATAATTTAGACTGATAACATCGAAGGTAAATTATCAAGATCATTGCATATGATATAAGTGATGAAGCTTACACAGTCTTGCCGTAGTTTTTTTTCTAGCACTCAAGATGACGTTGATAATTGAAGATAAAGACGCATCATTTTCATGCGTTTTTACTGACAAAGGAACTGTCTAGCATCCGGAAAATATTATTTATTCCTTAATTATTTTTCTGATCCTCTATATGACGTAGCTCGCCAAAGAACGATTTTCTTCTTATCACGCGTGTGTCATTTTAAGAAGAGCAAATAATAATAATAATAAAATAAAATAGATAACCGTAATAACTATGTTAAGCCTTCATGTTTAGATACAAAACAACAACAGAGAAAAACAGAAACAACAGATAATGACTACACACGAGCAGATTCAGAATGGAAAATATTTTGTTCTATTTTATCGAATCTATTCATTTTATTTGTGCAGCCGTTGCTTGTATTTGTTGTATTAAACTAATATTATCGCCTTTAAGTAAAATCCGTCCAATATTTTTTCGTTGATTCTTTTTTAATAAGATCTCTTCTGCATCATCCAAAACAAGATTCATGTATTCATCAAAACCAATGATATAACCTTCAATGCGTGTTGCTGTTTGTTCATACAACCACACTTGTATACGGGATCGATTTTGTAAATATCGAAATATTAAATTGATTGGTTGTACCAATACTTTTTGTACTTTTGTTGGTGGGGCTCGTGCTGCCATTGTTTTTAATTCAAATCTGAAGAAAATAAGCAAGACTCATTTCTTTTTTTTTTATATAAAAGTTTTCTGGAAAAACATAAACATCAAAGGACATACCGTATGAAGTATCTAGCTGAGTTAAATAAAATTACAAACAAAAGAATTCACAATATAAATATATATATATATATACATATACATTTGATAAAGTGTATAGACAAAACATTGTTTTTCTTTTCAGAAACAATTCCTGACAAGTAAAAATTATTCATATTGCACATAAAATACTCGTAGGATTAGTTTTTGGAAAAGAATACGCGTGCTGGATTGAATAGAGAATAAAAAACGAAGAAATAAAGAAACGCCATGAAATGATCGAGATCACTCGAAGTATTTGAACGCCGTGGTTTTCTTTTTCGAATAAGTACGAAAATGACAAGAAATGATTCACTGTTTACAATACTGTTATTTAAAACAAATAACTAAGATTGCTCATTTGTTACACCAATGAAATTTACATGATACTGATATATAATAGTGAAATTTATCAAACAAAAAACAAAATTCGTTTTCTATTAGCTAGAGACAACTGAACAATTTTGATGACGATTTGAAAAGTATGATTTGAGAAGATGAAGAATTGATTTTAGTAATTGCAACATCGATGGATCCGGATATTCGGATAATAGTTGTTCATCGTATAATTTTTGCATGATATCATAGATCTTTTCTTCACGAACTATTCGACCATATCGTGCACCTTCAAGCATACGAGACATCTTTATTTTTTCGAAACATTCTTTCACTACGCATATTCTTACGATCTGTACTACAAACATGATGAATAGCCCATATAGCCCATAGTTGCACGACTGGTAATCGATTACAATGTAGTAATGGTAGAAATGGCTTGAAAGATCTAAATATTGTAAATCATTTAGTTTTACAGTAGAAATATTTTGTCTTAGTTCTTCAAAGAAACGATATAGTTTCTTGTGAGTCAAAAATAATGCTTCATTATCAGTGTGAAACAACTGTCGTCATAGGGAATGTTCTAGAACATCTTGTTCTGATCTCGATCATAGTACAGACAAATCTAACCTTGGCGAAGCTTTTTTCCACAGAAAATTGTCTGAGATTTCTTTCGTATCGTTACTTGTTTCAGTTATCTATGTTCGATTGTCTTTCTGATTGATATAATTTGTTTAGAATCTTAGAGTATTGAAATTGCATCTTACATTCCGCTTAGGTCGGTTCTTTTTCGCGTGATCCCAATTTTTAACTTCGTTCATTATTATATATAATCAATCAGAGTTGTGTCTAAGGGAAGTATGAGTCATCTTGAAGTTCGTAAATGATTAATAAAGAAATGAAGCAAGCAAATAATATGAAGAAAGGACATGAAAAGCTTCGACTGCTTCTATAAACGTAGTGCCAAAATATCTTTTGACTTTGTATGATGGAACAATCTACTGTAAATTAATATGCTCGATATTGATACATCGATAATAATATTTTATTCAAATGTAAGATGCAAGTTACAGCTGTTGAAATTCAATTAGACTACGAAGATTAGATGATTATCTGACATAATCTATTGATTCATTCTAAATTGTCACTTAAGAATATGAAATCATAGAAATAGCACTTGAATTTTCTGATCAACAAAGCATGTTTACAAATTATTGCCTGCAGTATTATCTTGATTGACAGATTCAAAATAATAATCAACTTATTGAGAAATCAAATTTTCTTACTCGAGTATCAATTTTGCAGTGCATACATATACATATATACGTCTGTGAACATCTAATCTCATCAACAGTTTCTTGTATTTTATGAAGAATCAACGGCAAAGACTAGAAGAAAACGAAAGCCAAAATATTGTCGACTATTGATAGAACTGTTACTCTTCGAATGGCATCTACTTGACGTTGAAGAAGAACTTCTTCGATTATAATATTTTATACTGATTGACTTCATCACTATATACATATATATACAGAATCGATTTTTTTTCTCGTATGATATAATGGCATCGCCAACTGATTAGTTTAAAGTGGCAATGCCATGTAGCGTATTTGAACAGACTAAGTTCATAAATGTAAATTCTAATTCGTTCGTAATATATGAGATTGTTTTGAATTTCGTATGAGTAGCTTCGATTAAGAAAAAGATTGTTTTTCAGATTACGCACTTCCATAATATTAATTGGACTTCCTAATTGGCCCACAGTTGCCAATCAGAAACATACATAGTACCATTACATACAAGAGAAAACTTATTAGAATAATTTCTACGAAATAGAACGTTCAGAAACAGACGCAATAATTGATAGAGAAATAAGCGACAGTTGAAAGGTCCTCAAGTATGGCAACTATTGAAACCTCACATTTCAGTGACGATGAAATTTTTTAATTCTATTCAATAAACTAAATAGTTGACATTGTGGGTGTTTCTATAAATAAAAGAAAATTTTTGAAATAACCTTCAGGATCTTTCTATTCGAATTTCATTCATTTGTACTAGTCGAATTTACCTGTACGTAACCATATTTGTGTGTGGATTTTGCCATGTTAAAATGGCTTCTCTCATCTGTTGACATATATCAAAATTAATTTCATCATCTGTTCGTTCATAAAATAAATGTGCCAGAATGCCAATAGCTGAAAAAGCAACATCAAGTATAGCTTCAGTTATATATTTTTGCATTAATGGTATGATATCGATTGAATAGAGATAGATTTTTAAATGTGATACTTCAGCTATGTTACTTAATAGACCAACAATTTTTGTTAATACTATTGTGTCAGTTGAAAACAAATGAAGTAGACGTTGAAATAACTGTAGACCGGTTGAGTGAATAAAATTTTCACAAACCATAGCATTCTCATCCGTTAAATTCCATAATAGACTTAGACAAAAACGTAGCGTATCATCACTAGTTAACTGCTGAGAATTATTTAATACTATATCCATATCATTGAGAGACTGCTGTGTTTGTTGAGCCCCATGTCCTTGTTGATTTTGATTAATTTGCATTGTTTGCAGACGATCGATTTGTTGTTCAATTAATTGAAGTAAACGTTTCAAATTTATTATCGAACCTAATAGTGTGCATTCATTGATGGTTAACTTAAATGAATGAAACAGATCCAAGAAATTTTAATATTCATGTGAACTATAAACATGATTGCATGACAACGTAATTAGAAATATTCTGGTGTCATTGCCTGCTATCGACACACATTGCATACTGATGAAATAGAAATAAGTGATCCATAATCAATATCGAAGCTTTACTATGACATATATCTTGTCAGTCGTCAATGAATTAGAAAAGTATTGCTTTGAGATGTTTATTAAAAGGAAACTACTGATGAAAATTTGTTTGAATCATTTATTAGATAGTTACACTTTACGAGATAACTACAAGAGAAATTTTATAGAAAAAGTAAATTTATTAATATTTTAAAACGCTAATGTACAACTTTAATTTGATTGATGTACTGTTCGATAGTTAGAGTCAACAATATTCATCATGTTTCATTGATGACCAATCTACAATACATGATCTAGTAAGATTTCATTGTCGATATTTTATTTTCAACTTTTATCCATTATTCGAGCTCAAATCTTGCTGAATGATTAGTAGACATCTGATGAGGAATTCCATTACAATGGTGGCTGGTACTACAAGAGCAATCTACTTATTAGATTCCAAGTTCATCTTCAATTCAGTTTGGATTTCTTGATCTTGGCATAGACCTAACTTGAAAATAGGAACTTTTGAAAAAGGTTTCTCTGAATTCAACCACTGAAAATCTATTCAAATTTTATAACTTCGAGCATTTGAATCATATCATTGATCTAGACATGGATCAGTTAACATCCTATTCCAATCTAATTCTAAAAAAGTACTTCAATGTTTTAGATTCAATGCATGAAGATGAAACTTTACATTATTCATTACAATTGATTGCTTGAACTATATATACTGTTTAAAAAAAATACAGTCTCTATCAGATTCAATCATCATGTATAAATTTAACTAATCTAATACAGTAAGCTACAGAAATTGTTCTGATGTGTCTCACTTTCTCACTTTCTAATCTCCATGGTTACAGAATATTCTAGTAATATAGTTCAGTTGTACCACAATGTCACACAGTTACAGATCTAAATTCGAAGAGTTAGTTTCTTTTTTGGCGAAAACCAATCTATTATAGCACCGATAACTTACCTAACAGAGGTCTCTATGGGTCACTACTCGTCGACCAAGATGAGTTGAAAATCTATCAATCATTAGTGTAAAACAAAATGAATTAAAAACAGTTCTTCTGTGAGATTTTATGAAATAATTGCTGTACTTTTTCAATCCAAATGTATTGTTTGACGTAGGTATTTTCTTTGAATAACTATACAACTCTTTTTCGACAATCTTTTCTACATATTTAGTGACATCTACCAAAACTTTTCGAAAAAGAACTTCACTTGTTGAAAGAAACTGCCTACATAAGAAAATATAGCTTCAACGAAAAAGAGGCGCAATTATTTCATAGAATGTCATGGAAAAACTCTTTAAAATTCATCTTGTCTCACATCAATTATCGAAAGTCTTTTGGCCTATGTCGACCCATTGAGATCTCTGTGTTCTAATAGATCCCATTAGTCATCATGAGACTTGTGTAAATAATCCACTAGAACAATATGACTTATCTGTAGACAAGCAAACATTGAACTCGAAATGAGATAGATAGTTCACGAAGTGTTTTTATCACTGTCTTTTAAGCACAACTTATCGATATTTCCATGTGTCCTTTCATATTTTCAACTTACTCTGGTTGTTAATAGAGATAAAATAGCGACACCAGGCTGTATAATAGCTAGATCAACATAATTCTGCAAATCATACATCACTAAAGTAGCTAATAAATAGAAATTAAAATTTGGTTCATGCAATATACGATCACTACACAATGTCAGTAAGCAATTCTTTTGTAACTAAAAATAATACAAAAATAACTTAGGATTAACATGATACGACAAAGCCATGCTTATTTTACTTGTTGTTGATTCGGAAATGTAGCCATGGCATTCATTGTTGCTTGAACAATTTTTGCTAAATACTTAATATGTATTTGTTCAGTTCTTGGTGTACGTGTTAAATTATAAATACATGCTGTTGATGCCATTTGTACAGATTGTAAATTCGAATGTATAGACATAATATGAAGTATAAGCTCGACTAGAAGATTATGTTGTTTCGAATTAAATGATCGTGTTAGAAAAAAAATGTAGTGAAGAATTTTTTGTACAAAACCCGATCGATCACGATAACGCGTCAAAGCTTCAACAAGAAACGGTTCATATAATACTAAATCATTTTCTGTTATTGTAACGTTTTGTAAATGTTGTAAATCATACGTATAATGACGATGTTTCGAATAACATAAATCCTTAGTATCGAATAAACATTGCGAATATTTTTCATTAGTTAAAAATATACCAAGAAACTGTAAATTTTTATGATTTAATAAAAATCTATACAATGATATTGATGATATTGTTTTATGTCCGCTTATGTCAAAATGTTTCAAACGTGGCAAACAATTGTCACAACGTAAAAAATTATTTATGTCATTGTCCAAATTTATTATTATGTTTGCATCATTATCATTAAACGTATTATCATTACTTATGTCTAAATATTCGAGATATTTCAATTCATATAATATAGTATATATGGTTGGATTTTGTTGCATATGAAAATAACAATTGTATAGATTCAACCATTTCAACTTTGATGATAGTTTTGATAATGAATTAAATAGTTTTATTGAACGACACAAAGACAAATCGAATGTATCTAAATTTTGTAATGAATCAATAATTATGTCAAGACAAGGATTCTTAATATCTGTTGAGCTTAGATTTAAGGATGTTAAATTCATGAATTTTAATAATAAACGAAGATTTGTAGGAATAAAATTGATCGGTGTTACCATTGTTGATGATGAATTACTTGAACTAAATGTAATAAAATGAAATTTGATTTGTTTTTATCAAAATGTCTCAATCGTACTTTATCAATTTCGATTTTATAAAAGAAACATGTTAGCTTATAAATTGCTATTCAATCTTATTTTCATCTTTCACTATCGAAAGACAACAAAAGTACTCTTATTTTCAAAGTGAAAGAAGTAATATGACTTCAAGTATGAAAAATAACAGTCAAAATTGTTATGCTACATCTCCTTCTACAAATCCTATGCAGAACAAAACGACTTTTTCGCTTGTGAACAATAAATAATATTACTGAACACTATCTATCTTCAAAACTACTGAGCGATAATAGATAAATTTAATATGGTAGCCCAACAATTTAGCTGAGAATACGGATCAGAAGATTCTCAGTCGAGCATTATTTTTAGAATAGAAGAAAATTAAATGAATTGTCACTGATACAAAAGCAGAGTACATAGACTTGACTAAAAACTAAATAGCTTTGTAGCCGAAGATTCTCTTCCATGTATCGTTGTATATGTTTTAATACTGATGGCCAAATTGACAAAATTCAAGTCAAAATCATCTACTAATACATTAAAGCTGTCGTATGCAGGATGGATATGAAACAAAACAGCGATAATATAAAGATAACAAATAATCATGCTTTGATTAGTATAAGATCATATTCTCTTATGCTTCGTCATCCATATAATGCAATTTTCATTCGGCAACCTGCGTAGTTATTTTTCCATATGATGGGGCTGTATAATTATATCTATCAATGTAAGTACGAATATATATATTCTATAGCATGTGTTCCTACGTGCCTTGTTCTACAATTGCTGGACTTGTATAATTTAACTTTCGTAATAAAATCACATAATTAGGGTTAACTATTGTAATAGTGGCTCGTCAAGTCCACGAGATCCTTCTTTCTGAAAAATCATTATCATCTGTATGTACTCTTACTGTCATGTTTGTTGTGTTACTTTTCTGGCTGACAATGATTATTGGCAACATTTATTTTTGAACTAATTCAGAATGTGTATTGTCATTTAGGGAAAAAATGCTATAGAATACGAAATTTATCTGTTTCGTGCATTTGCGACGAACAAATGTTGTTGATCAAAGTGGTGAGATTCAATTGGACTCGATCTAATTTATTTAATAAGTAAGATAAAGTTGAAGAAAGGGTTTACCAAAGTGTGACACTCAATGCTCGCTTGAATTGAAGAATGACCAATATTTCTAATGCAACTTTCCTCTTTCAAATGAGAATCAATAAACAATGGATCGTAGAAGCAGAGATGGATAAGTCAGAGATTTTTGAGATTCAAGTCAAGTCATTAATCACAGACGGCTAGTTGTCAGGTTCAATTATGTCAAACCACAAATTTTCAAGTCAAATCTGATTCAAATCGATTTGACTTGCTCAGCTCTGGGTAGAAGTATGCAGGGCATTGCTCGTTCTATCCAAAAGTTTAGAGTATTAATCTTGATCAAATTTTAAAATCATTTCAACATGAAAAATCTCTCTTCTACAACACTTGATTCAAATAACGAATAGAGAAAATAGGTCCTAGAAAAATAATATCAAACAAAGTGTAAGCTAACTAATCTCGAACACGGGCTTTAATCAACAGTTTCTACTCTGAAATCAGAAGTAAATCATAAACTGTATTTGTGCAACAGCTCATCGTCAGCATACTCTTCAATCTATGGAAGTAAAAAGAAGAATTCGTATATTAGCTTTAACTGTAAGCATGAATATAATTATGTTTTCATTCATAGGTTTTATATTCAATAATAAGAGAGCACCCGAACAACGAATAACATTATCATTTATCCATAAAATATTTGTCTACAATAGCAAGAGCAACTGAGCATCGATAAATTTTATTTTAAGTCTACAAGAGACTTTCAACTTACCATTTTGTCAATGGTGACATATCACCAATGGAATATTTTCTTGCAGCAGTCGAATGTGAAGCAGCAAAAAATTTATACGATGATAGACTCAATACTTTCAAACGTTCAATAGCCATCGGATGTAAATTATTAAATATTCCATTCAATAATTTATGATGCGAAAATTCATCTGACGAATTCGGTAGGTGTTCTAATAAATCATTATTATTTGATATTGATGTTCGTTTTTTTTCTGTTGGTAATCGCGAATATAAATGATGTAATATAAATGGACCGTACGTTGCATAAATATCATCAAATCTTGAAAAAATCGAAGGGCATATTCGTTGATAAAATTGTTCATTTTTCATGTTTATTGATCGATTTGAATTCGAATCTCTAAATATAATATCTAATTCAATTAGATTCGCATGTTGATTAAGTATATGACATTGTAATCGACTAAGGTATTTGACATTAATAACAAATCTTTTAAGACACGTTGAATTTGATGAAAAAAGTGACAAAGTTAAGTCATTCAATTGATCGTGTGCTACTAAATAACTCGCAAGATGTTCAGATAGAATAGAATTCAATGGACAATGACCACGAAGAAAGTATTCGATAAAAAATTTATGATCATGTATTACTAATTTATCATTTGACTGATGTATGGATTGTACAACTAGTTCATCATCATTTCGATATGTTTCACCACGATGATGCTTTCGTTTATGATAACCATGAAGTGTCAACTGTTTCTCTTGTTTGCCTTCAAAATAAACTTTATCGACATGTTCTTCAATTTGTTTTTTCCATATTAATTCATCACATTTTAATAACGATGAAAATTTACGTAAACAAATCGTACATAATTTATCTGGACTATCAACCATTGACGTAAGTTGTCTTCTTAAGTGTGGTTCTTTTTTGGGATATGGATCAAAAGGAATGTTGCCAATGGGCAATCATAGAAAGATGCTGAATGAATCACTTCATCGAAGATCTCCATCTGAAAGAAGAAACAAGAAGAATATATTGAATATGACTGAAAAAATTAAAGACAAAGAAACGACGAAGATTAATGTTTTTATTTCACTTTTATAAACTTCACTTCAAACTAGAGAATAAAATATAATTAATCAGAATAAGACCCGTTGTAATCGAGTAGAGAAAGAAGAAGAAAACAACATAACAAGAATTAACTAATGATTATGACTGTGACCATGATCATGACTATGACCATGACCATTAGTATCGCAGTCATGTTGATGACTGTGCATATCTTGTGTGTAAGGTGAAGCACGAGATACCTGTTGTACGGGCGCTGAAAATGGATTCGTTGCATTCGGATTGAATTGAAAAGGTACCTGCTGTTGTTGATTATTTCCGAATAGGGAAGGGGCTATAGGCTGAAAATATTGTTGTTGCGGATTGAATGGAGGCATCATCGGAGGTGGAACAATATTTGAATATTGATTCGAAGCAGCTGCATTTGTTAGTGATTGAGAATAAAACGGAGCAGTAGCAGGAGGTGGAGAATGTATGTTACTTGGATTGGGCATAAAATACGACGTAGTTGCAGGAGCAACCGTTGGCACAGTGTTAGATGATTGATTCAGTGTATTGTCACTGAATTGCCTTTAATCAAATAGAAATATGTTGTCATGTTAGTATGAACAATGGCTAATAGTCAAAGAGCTACACTATCCGTAAGAATGGTTATGCGAATTCAATTATCATACATATATACTTGGATGAAACAGAATTTCGCCGATTTAGCAGTGCGATACAAAAAATGATCGAAGGTGTTCTAATCTGTTTAGATTTATATCCTTTCCTATAACCCATGCCCTATCAGTTCATATAGTGAATGTTAAAAAATGAAGTACTCATCTACTTTACCTTATACATAAAGACGTATTTAGATTGTAGAATCCTTACATCGGAAGCGGTGGAGAATGCATAGACCCTAATGGTCAGAGCAATGTCAAATTTAATTTATTGATCATGTTTTAAAAAATCGATTTCGACTTGAACCGTTAACTTTCTATTCAATGCTCTATATATCATATTCAATTCTTGGATGAGTGGAATTTGACAAAGATCAAGTAACTGCACTGTTGCTACGCATGTTTTACATAGAAATAGTTTTTTTTTTATCAAAGTTTCCTTAAAGAACGATAGAAGAAGTTATATCGAGATTAAGTGATTTCATATACAGCTGCAGAATTCGTTTGAAATGAACATATGCAAAAAGAATTTATAACTTTTTGTCAATTAGAGATGTTGCATGTGGTTATGGTAAAAATACTATAGTCTAATATGATGATCATTCTAGAACAAGCTGATTGTCATTCAGTTCAATTAACTATTACTCAAAACTACGGGCATGAATTGTAAACGTAAAGATGTATAATACTAGAGATGAAATATCATATCATGCAGTTTGCCTTTGATAAAGGATAGCGTATAAAGAACTTGATTAGTATCTCATGCCATATAAAAAATAATATACGACATGTTATATTTAGCATTTATGTTTACAGAAGAATGCTTATCGTTAATACTTTTTTAACTATCTTGTTTAAAAAATCTCTTCTAGTTTTATTTTTTTGCTAATCATACTTCGTAAATTGACTAGGGTCAGTAATTGCATTCGTTGTTGCTGTTGTTTCGCTCGTTGGATTCGTGTTCATTGGTGGTGGTATAAATAAACTTGGCATAGTAACTGTTATTGGTGGCATATTAACAGGTTGAAGTGTAAAACTCATATTTGTTCCTGTTGTTAAATTTGGTGGCGGTATTGCAGATAGTAATGGAGCTTTGTCATTGTTCATTATCAATGGGTTAGATTTCGTTACTGGAGTTGGATTAGTTGAACGTAATGGTATACGATGTAAATAACCGTAACCAATTCCACAACCTAAACTACCTTCACCACCCCATCCAATATTTGGTGTAAGATTTATTTCACGTGTTGAATCATTTTCACAATTATAAACATAAAGTTTAAGTGATTTCCCTTGATTACTATCAATTAATGCATAAAAATCTTCAGCATCGTTTAGTAACGTATCAGCTCCTATAATGTAATCGGTATTCGAACGTAAACCAGCTAGTGCAGCTGGTGAATGTGGTTGAACATCGAGTACATGCCAAACATTTTCATTTGCTTTGTCAAATGAAGAAAAACGTATACTTAAACCAAGTAAACCCTACGCAAAACAGCAGAAAAAAATGGAATAAGAAATAAATACAGCAGTAGAATTTAATCATCATACGTGACCACCCCAGTTTTCATGTGGAGTCAATTGTACTTGACGAACTACTTGTGCTTTACTGTTATAAACAAGTAATTCAACTGCTTTATTAATATTTTCTTTCAAAGTTTCTTTGAATTTCTCATTATCTGTATCGAGTCGAACGCCATTTATGCTCACAATAAAATCGAAGTAAGGCTCTAAACCAGCTTTATGTCCTGGCGAACCATTTTGTACGCGTAAAACATGAAAGCCTTCTGTGCCACCTCCGGGAATATTTAGACTACTACTGCCAAGACCCATTCGTAGATATGAAATGCCAATTATAAGTTTCTTTTTTTTTTCTTAGAAAAAGAATTAATGCAATCTCTTTTAAATATGATAATAAGCATAAGCGAGCATGACACGCTTTCGTTTTGGTCCAATTAAATCATTCACTTGACATCGTTGTTTAATTGGAGTTAAAAAGATAAAAGTCACTTGAATTCAAAGATAATAAGTAAAATCAATGAATTTTCATTACTTCTTTCTACCATCGAAAATTGATTAATTAGATGCCGTATGCATTCTAGCGACATCTATCGAAATTATTCACTTGCTTTAACAATATACATACATGTATATATGTATACATGTGTAAGTAATGACATATAGATACGTTTTTACTCATGCAACACGAATAAAAAGATTCTTTTGACAGGTAAGAAAGGTAACTGAATTTTTCAGTCGTAAAAAAGGTATAGACTTCGGGGATAAAGGTGTTCATTATCCCCATTTTTTACTTTATTCCCATCAAACACTGTATATACAGTGTCCATGAATAAAAAAACTGTGTTCCTCTAAATATGATCGCATTAATATGGCTCACATCGGTTTTCTCGAGTTGAAATCAGGCCGATGGTGATGCGCTGATACGAATGACTGATTTTTAGTGCATTCATCTTAGAATGCAAGTATCTTCAGATAATCAATCACTCTTTCCTTGTGATCTACGTTGTGCAAGCATTGTGATAGCTATGCCGAGTAAGGCTTATATCGTTTATAATACATTGATAACTTCGACATGACAGTAAAAATCTATGAAAATCATAAGTTCATAGTCATTCGTAGTAGGCAAATGCTGGGCTTTTTGAGTTCTCTTTGTTTTCAAAGTTGATCGCTTTGTACTATCTTTACTTCTAATGTTTAAACTTCAATTAGTCTGTGCTCGCTGTTCACTAGTTTGTACATAATGAGAGTTCATAGCTCACAACCATTTGCTTCCGAGCAGCGATAATGTATTTTTTCTTTTCTAAATCGAAATCTCGCTTATAATGAATAGATTAATCCACTAAACTATTGTCTATCCAGATGAGTCACTGTTATTGCTGATTTTTTTCTACTCACAGTATTTACAAGTGGATGAGGTTTTTTCAAACCTGTACTGCTAATTTTGGACGAGAAGACAACAATAGATTTCGCTTCCTATCATGCTCAACCGATTTGCTGCCGTTACCAAGGTAGATCGTTGATTGGACTTTTTCAAGAACCAATTTTTATTTGAAGCAAACATTTTAGAACGATAAAAGCAACATGGAACGAAAATATCTATCACTTTTTTTTCTTCTTCAGTTTCAACGAAACTGATTGGATACATTACTAGCAATAAGTTATCTTCTGAGGTAAGCAGTTATCATCTGTAGTGAAAATGCTGCTTGATACATTGTCTTTTCAAAAATGATGTTTTTCCTTTCGTATGGATTTTACCAGTGTCATAAATACACGAACACTTTTGTGGCTATCACAAGAAAAATACAGGGTTCTTGCTAAATTCAACTCTTTCAAAGATATAAGATGATAATTCTCTTCGTAGATTGATGAGTTTCAGCAAAATGAAAGAATCAAATGAAATAGCTGGCTGTTCAATAGACAAAGCTTCTGAATCGCCATCAATATTTTCATCATCAAGAATAGCAGCAGCTTCAGAAATCCCTTTCATTCTTTCAGATACTGGCAACTTCTCAAAGGAATCACTGCTCTCACTTCGTGCAGACTCTTCTTACCTTTTCGACAGTTTGAAAGAATTGTTCATTGCAAATAAATTCAAATTTTTGAAATACATATAACTCTATAAGTAGAACTGAATTTGTCAAATTGCTTAAGTTCTTAGGTATTTTCTGCTATGATATAATGAAGCCGCAAGAACTAAAGATGATCGTTTTTATCGGCCCGGCTTCGAAACATTCATAAGTTGGATTTAGTTGAAACTTTTATACAGATCGTGCAAACATGTTGCAGTCTCTACTTTTTTGTTTCTTTTTATCTTCTACTCGAGTAACAATTCCAAAAACAGCTAGAGCACTAAAAACTAAATGGTTTTTGCAGCAGATATTATTTTGTAGGGTCTGTTGAAAATTGGTGAGACAATATTTTTTTTAAATAAAAAACAGCCACCCGTATGTGTTTCTAATATGTGTAAAGAACGTTTCAGATTAACGAATAGATATCCTATGTGTAACAAACTGGGGAATTACAGGAATGTTTTCCATAAAAACTAGTTGTTCTGAAAAACTTCGGCAGACCGAAAACAATTGTCACTGTTTTCACATAGAAAACGTTCTATGATATCAATTTTTTAACTTTTAAGCCAAAGAAGGGATCAACTTAAGGCCACAAATCTGCCCACTACCTTTTTTCTAACAGACTGGTTTGGAAGCAGTATTTACTGATAGATTTCAAAACGGTGAGCATTCTCATGTGGTTTTAGTGATATCCTGAATGTAACTTCATGGATCGTTACCATCGTCTTTTTCTTCGTTTTTTTGCTATTTTTTCAAAAACAGTGAAGCTTAGCCATAACTTTGCACGCTCTATCGGTACTAAATATATTCACTAAAATTGCACTAAATCACTCGAAACTCATCTAGCTATTAGCTTCAATTACTTTTTTACTGAACTGATAATGAAAATCCGAAACATTTACATGAGCTTTTACAATTGTTGATAATGAATTAATCAACACTGCTGTATTTACACACATTGTTTTGAAGTTATCTCGCTTAAGACAAAATACCTCATCGTAAATTTTTCAGCATAGATAAGCATGAGTTAGAACTACAAAAAGTGCCATGAGACCAGGTCTCTCCAGCACTGACCGATTTCGCTATAACAAGAACATGACTCATGATTGGTCGAAAATCACATTTCATCATCGATTTCTCTGAAAAATCTTGATCGATACAATATGAATCATTAGATATTTCTCCTTTATATATAGAACTCACATACACTTCTTTAAACGTATAATGCGTATCATGCAATATGCCTCGTTGTTAAGAGAGCATGCATGAGAATATCCAGTACGCGTCTGATAGGTCATAGCATGATTTTCAGAAACACCCCAAGAGAAATGAATGCGCTGATCACAATTATCACACTTTCATCAAGATTTGATCGAGTAACAAGAAAAATGTTATGAAATGGCTATCGATAAGTACAAGATTTTATCATGGAAATCGTGTTTTGGCCGTGTGCTCCTCTAAACTATATCTAGAGCTAGGGTGACTTCAACATAACCCGGACGGTTATCATCTATCTTAATGTAGAGAAATTTTCACGAATATTACTTAAAATTCCTCTTCAATGGTCCATTTTCAGACCCCATTCGATGTTTTTCACAGAGCTAATGAAAAGTTTATGCAGTATCGTTTGATTAGAGATCATTTTATCACTTTGAGAACTGTACGGCATTTTCGATTGCGTTGCCTTTTTTCAAAATATATACTTTTATCAGGGTCCAAGTACGCTAGGTTTCTCGTAAGCCTCATAAGGTGCATTTTGAGCTCTTATATCAAAGAGCTCTCAAGAATTGTGTATTCAATCGACAAACACTCGATATAAATGTTAGGTTTCCATATTGAAAGCATTTGTGATCAACATGAGAGCATTGCTGCTATTAGAAAAGACTGCCGTAACTTTCTATTCTGAAGACTTTTAGTCTTAAGGAAGACATATGCCTTCCGAGTGGGTATCTAAACTAGTCGGACCATGGAGATCTCAACATTTTTCTTGTTACTCGTGCAAATCTTGATGAAAATGTGATAATTGTGATCAGCGCATTGAGTTCTATCGGAATAATTTCAAGAATCAAGAATTTCAATTAAAAAGTATTGTTGCCGATCCCTGGAGAGTACCAAAGGCATGCAAATTCGAAAATTACAATTTGAGAGTTTTGATCTAGCGCAAAGACTCAAAGGGGGGATACCCAAGTAATATACATATGAAATCAGAAACAGAGCTCTTGAAAGGAGATTTAACAAAGGGGACATTCGTCCTTTAAAACCCCAACTCACTAAATTCGTTTCAAAATTTCCAACTGTTCTTCCCCATTTGAATCCTTCGAACTTAGTCTATCTTGTTCAAAAATGAATGCTCTATAAAATTCCGTAATAAAATTTTCAGTAACTTTCACAAGGATCATTGAAAAGTTAAAATACTAAAAATTTGTTTCGTAAAGAACATTCGCTTTTTTTCAAAAAACAAAATTTTTTCCGTACAAAACTAAACACGTCCAAAAGATGAAAGACATCACTCGATGCAAGCTTCGACACTCATTTGAAAGAGATGTTTTCCGCCCCCAGACGCTGTAATTTTAATTCAAAAAATTGAAAAATACTGACGTTTCGTTTTTTTTCGCAATTTTCTAGAGTGCTTCAATTGAAATGGCAATAACTCAGTGAATGAAGGGTTTTAAAGAGTAAAACCATTATCGTCAATTCAGTTTTCCACGTACAATCGAATGAAATAAAAGAAATGGGGTGTTTCTGAAAATCATGCTATGACCTATCAGACGCGTACTGGATATTCTCATGCATGCTCTCTTAACAACGAGGCATATTGCATGATACGCATTATACGTTTAAAGAAGTGTATGTGAGTTCTATATATAAAGGAGAAATATCTAATGATTCATATTGTATCGATCAAGATTTTTCAGAGAAATCGATGATGAAATGTGATTTTCGACCAATCATGAGTCATGTTCTTGTTATAGCGAAATCGGTCAGTGCTGGAGAGACCTGGTCTCATGGCACTTTTTGTAGTTCTAACTCATGCTTATCTATGCTGAAAAATTTACGATGAGGTATTTTGTCTTAAGCGAGATAACTTCAAAACAATGTGTGTAAATACAGCAGTGTTGATTAATTCATTATCAACAATTGTAAAAGCTCATGTAAATGTTTCGGATTTTCATTATCAGTTCAGTAAAAAAGTAATTGAAGCTAATAGCTAGATGAGTTTCGAGTGATTTAGTGCAATTTTAGTGAATATATTTAGTACTGATAGAGCGTGCAAAGTTATGGCTAAGCTTCACTGTTTTTGAAAAAATAGCAAAAAAACGAAGAAAAAGACGATGGTAACGATCCATGAAGTTACATTCAGGATATCACTAAAACCACATGAGAATGCTCACCGTTTTGAAATCTATCAGTAAATACTGCTTCCAAACCAGTCTGTTAGAAAAAAGGTAGTGGGCAGATTTGTGGCCTTAAGCTGATCCCTTCTTTGAATCATCGAAACGTTTATAATAGATAGAGAAAATTGAGTGGCATATATGAAGCGGAAAAACCAATGACAAAACAGAAAGGAACTTGAAATTCAGCATCTGGAAGAGGAAGAGGTCTTCTTAAATAATTTCTTACAAGTTTTTAGCGCGGTGCCCAACTACCTGTCATTTTCTTGTTACACGGTTAAACTGATTCATTATTCAATCAAGCATCAGGAATGAACTCTACCTATCCCACGAGATATTCTACTTTCATATGCATGCACACATGTTGCATGTTGGAAAATTGCCTGAGTAGAATAAAATCTGTTCACTACTCTTAATTTGATTTTTTCAAAGTAGTATCACACACTTTATTCAATCAGATGTAAACTATTCTATTGATAACATAAACCACTGATGGATTTTTTCGTATCGTTAAAACAAAATTCAGCTTAGTTATCATATTTTGTCATGTTAAAAGTAAAATCTCTGTTGTAGTTCTGACTACGGACTGAGCATCTATATCGACTGTCAAGCACAGAAAGATATTTGTTCTGAATTTCATCTTCTATCTACATTGATGCTCTATAAACAAGTATTAGGTATGCTGATAAGAATATTTTGTATGAAATTGTTTGATGGATCTATAACGAATTGATATTGATTTTATTCCCAAAGTAATATGCAAAGCTCGATTAGTATAATAAAATGGTTTCAATATCTACGATAGGAGAATATTTGTTAGAAATATTCATATTCATATTCGCTTTTTAATAAGTGTAGAAAACTGCACAAGTGGATCTACACGTGATTTGTCTATAGATTGAGGATTAATAAATACAACTTTTTAACATGAAATACTATCAATAAAAATAGCAGATGTCATCCAATTCTTGCTACTTCTAATTGACTGATCGTCAGAGATAAAGAGTTTTTGTGCCACTGAAAACTGTTGATGTACAATAAAAACGTTATTTGTTTTTAAATTCAACGGCAAAATAATTCGTGATATAAAGTACTATTCATGTTCAGTAAAAGTATCTTCCCTATAGAAAATGCGTCAAGAAAACGATTTCAACGAACAACACGTATTGTTTATTTTTAGCATAGTACTAATATGTCAACATATTATCATATCCGAGTCCAAGAGATAAAAACAAGAACGAAAGAAATAATGTTGCCATTCCATCCGTTTAGTAGCTCAAAATAGCAAACGACCTAAATGTTGAATGACATTTATGAGATCATTATTGTCTACTCAATGTTAAATAAGGATATTATGTTGCTCTTTTACCGATATTACACCGTAGAGGATTAAAGTCAACATTTATTCGAGATCATTTTATTTTAAATAGTTTTCTTTGATACCTTCGTATAATGAATTCCAGATATTCTCATTCGTAGTTTGAATAAAACTAGATAATAAGTCCATTTTCTGGTTTGATAATTTTCACGATCGGTTGTTACTCGTGCATGTAATCAACACATGCTCTTCTCCTTACTTCAGATGTGAATTTCTAAGTATCAATATCCAGATGAGGAACGGTTTTTGTTTCTAAATTCTTTACTGGCATGTATACAAATTGATACTTGATTCTTGTTAGAGCATATGTGTAAATAGCAAAACTTTAGTCACTGATATAATGGCAATTCATGCACAACATAGTTAATATTATCAATTCAAAAAAAAACCGAAAATGAATATCTTTTTCCAATACTACATACGACAACAAAGATAAACATTTGACTAGTACACATATACTGTACATAACTACTGTTAAAATATTAAATCAATGTTGATCATATACAACCAAACAATAGTAAACTTCGTACTTTCCTATAAAAATGATTGAATATATACGATTGATGTTCGTGTTGTTCAAGTTTAACGACAGCAAAATGACTTTGTTGCATTGAATCTTTTGTATCACCAAGTTCAAGATCTCCTGAAAGAATATAACCATCGGAAAGATCATCATCAGTTATTCGAGATGATAGAACAAGGCGAAAGCAACCATCTATTCGTCGTTCAAATTGTCCGGTTACTTCCAAACGACCATTACCCAAACATTTCATATGACCTCTAGAAAAATAAACATATTTTTATGTAATGCATACTGAACGACTATTCAAGTTGAATATTGATCGAAAAGGTCTAATAGAAATTTACTCAATCTATTATCTAACCATACACAAATAGAGACGAAGATTAGTTTTCTTTTATCCAATAGGATTATTCTATAAGCATCATATTACTGTCTAGTAAATTATAGAATAGTTATCTTGTTGTGCACATAAAATCTATCATGGCCACGCCCTCCTCCGAACAATCGATTTTCATTTGATCTGTCTCGACTCTCGTTTTTTACTCTACGGTATCCTACTCATTAAAAGCATTCGATCACAGCATGCTAATGCTCCTTCATGTATTCATTCGTCTATTGCATCTTCATTAGTGATTCTAGAAAGTGATAAAGATTGACCATCGTTTTTAGTACTATTTTTGCTTTACGCATATAAGCATTTATATATATGAGACGAATCAAATTAGCCATCGACCAGAAAATGCCATTATGTTCAATTCTAATTCGATTAGTCGACTACGACGACAAGATAAAACTCGTTGAATCGCTGACCAGCCATATATAAACAAATGTGCTTACATCTTTCAATCATATCATTAAGAAGATATTATACAAACTTATATGATTTTCCGATTAGAAAAGGTCCTTTTCTTGTTAATTGCTTGTCATTCACATACATACAAATATATATATATATGTATATGAAAAACGTATTAACATATAATACTATTTGTACACGAACTAAAAAGGCTGATGATTTTCCTGATATTGTCATAGTTTATGAATACAAGACAGAAAAAAAAGAAACATGCTTGATACTTATGAAGATATTTAACTAATAAGAGAACGTTTGATGTCTTGCAAATTATTGTTGTTGCAGTATTCGATACTCTATTAAACTCATTCGATCATTGCTTTAACATTCTCTTTCTTCAAGATTCATGTAATAAAACACTTTTCACGAAGAGTAATCAGTAGGCCCAATATCATTAGTAGTGTACCGGCTGTCGAAATGTTCGTCTTCATGAAAAAGTCTTAAACTATTAACCGATTGCTTTTTACGTATACGTAACAGTTACTGTTCAGTATTTCTCTTCAAAAACCTGCTTTTTTTCTAAAATAGGATCTCTTTCTTATATACGTTCGAACATAGTTCTGTAGATTAATCAAGACAAAGAAATGAAAGGTTGGTCGAAGAAAAAAATCTTATGAATTTACTTGGTAATACTTGTTCGATGACCTTGTTGTTCAATAATTTCACATTTAGTTTTCGACCACCAAACTGTATTTATTGTCCAGTATGATATAAGAGCTGGCTTAGGCCAACTTTCATATGCATAAAGACGAATTTTGATTTGACCTTGTTCACCGATTTCCCGTAATAATTTACGGCCACACAGGCCTCGAGTTTCATCGTAATAGAAAGATTCAGTTAATTTCATAATCGATATATGTCAAAGCAAAAAACTATTGTCTGCTCGTGTAATTTGTAAGATCGATCAGTGGAAAAATAGAGAAGTACGCTCTTTTTCGTCTATCCTCTGTCTCTTTTTTTTCTCTATATTTCTTTATCTCTTCGTTAATGAAATAAAGCGAGACGATCTTTTGAAGGGATATAGTATTTTTTTTTCTTTCTGTCTCTTATTCTACGTACTAACCAAAAAAAAATGAACAGTATTTTTTCCGACAAAGAGAAGTAGGAAAAGAAAATAAGTGCTGTTCCTTGTTCATTTCGATTGAATATCGGCTTCGCTTTCATATATATATATATATTACTATTTGAAGAATGTCATTTCTATTTCTTGCAATTACGCTTGAAGAGAGAAAAAGAATCGATTTCCTACCATGCTACCAGAAATCGATAGACAGACAACAAGTCAAGCCGACAGTGCGCGGTGCACTCATTGCTGATTAACATTCAATAGAGAAATGAACGCTAATTCATCCAATTTCATTATGCAAACGAACGGCGGACGCTGTGAGTATGTATATATGTTGGTCACCATGCATTCACACACACGCATTGACCGACGTTTGATTTATCTCTCATATATAAGAGTCAATAGAAGCGGTAGGCTATTCACAACATTTAGAGTGTTTACCCGTAGAGAATAGATGGATACAAGACAACAGTATGACGTAATGTTAAGTAACAATATGATATATCTTCTCAGGTGTTTCATAATGTTATTTATTAATGAGAAAAAAATGTACATATACAATAGAATTTATACATGAAAAGAACGATCATGGAATAGAATAAATAAATTCTTGATTGAGTGGTTTCGAGATTATTTTCGATGCGACTATCTGAATACTTTAGACCGATGATAGTACATTAATTTATTTCTTTTTCTACTCTGTTGTGTAATACAAATAAAATGTATTGAATAGAATCATGAATATAAAAAAGAAAACTAGAAAAGAGCATATCTCTAGAGTAATTATTCGAACATCACAATAAAAAATAATACACTGAATAAGAGATTAACATTAAGATAAGATGACGAATTTTATGCTTCGATTATTCTTTTGATTTCAATCAACAATTTCCAAGTCGATACTGATCTGTTTTCTTTTTTCTGCTTGAAAAATTTATTCAACACTGAATATCGATTTATAATTATATTGGTTTTCTTTTTCTTACTAAATCGAACAAGCATATGCATTTACATTTGATGATGAATATTTAATTAATTCGAAGTTGCATTTGAATAGGAGATATTTTTAATATTTTCTTGTTCATCTAATATTGCATTTCACAACGATAGATTATCAGTATCAATCGATCAGAAAAATTTAAGAATTTCAAGTCTGCATTTTTTCTTCTGTCATACAATTTCTAGTTGGGATATGATGATCAAAAACATGGTAGCTGAATTTAATGACGAACATTTATTGCAAACGAAAACATGAAAAAGCAATATATTCGTAGTATTGCATACAAAAATATGAATAATTCAGTATTATACTATCACGGTAAAGATTAGAGTCTCTTGAATCTGACAATGTCTGTTCTAGTCAAACTGTACTTTGATGCTCTAAATGGTATGATTTAGTAAGCATTATATAGTTATCACAAAAATACAAACTATGTATTTTTCGTTTGATGTATTCGGTGGATATATGTCATTGCAAAACTGTCTTAGACGGCTAAAGTTCATCAAGTTCAAAATTTTTGATGTCAAAGTCGACTCAGTAGTCTCTATTGTATTTGTGAGAAATTTAAAGGAGACTATGCTTGAAAGACGAAGTAGCTGTTGAAGATAGAAGTACTCTGTTTATCATGATTCACATACATCCAAAAAAACATTTCAACTAAGACTCACATCATTTTTTTGCTTCTTTTTAGGCAAGTATCCAGACTTACACGGATACAAAGTGTTACATAATCGTATTAAGTCAGTTACAGGATTCGTGAACGAAGAAAATCTTCGTTTTCGATGCTATCATTTAAGAAGAATAACTTATCGATCGTATTCTAGATTGATCAAAGATTTTTTCATATCATACCATTTCGTGAAATCGTCATTAAATAAAACAACAAATAAATAGGATGTCAAGAATTGAAATTAACATTCTACACTATCACATTGATTCATCATTATTCTTGTTCCGTATCCAGTGATGAGAATTCGATGTCAGAAAAGAGAAAAGATGACCTTCGGAAGTATTCTAATGGCAATTTAGTGCTCTGCATGTAACATTTTTCATATAGTACCACTTTGGGAATAGTAGTATCATGAAAAAAGCTTCTTTACATCTCTAAATCTTGTTAGAGATAGTCATTCATGATAAAAAAGAAACCTAGACCTTGAGCGCAACTTAGTTCGTTTGCTCTTTATGAATGCATAACGCTTTTTGATGTTATCTATGAACTTCGTCTTATTTTCGTGCTTCAAATAAAGTATTCTTTATTGTAACACAAAGAACTTCCATATCCATTATCCATTCATGTATGAATATATCTTTTCTAAGCTTTATAATATAATTGACCATGAAACTCGATGAATTATATGTATTCGATAAGATGCCACCCATTGACATTCACAGTTGTTTTATTTGATGCCACATTGGAACATATCTACTACGTAGTTACTAATACTTGAAAACACCTTGCGTAGCCGCCTTTCATTACATTTGACTGTTTCGATCATACTAAATGTATGTTAATATCAAGCATTTTATTGAAGTATTTTGAAACATTCGAGTTTATGTAATTTCACATACTTTTTGTCAGTAGAGCAAGTGCTTATTCAAGTGAATCATATCGTAGGTTGCAGTAGAGTTTTCAAAGGCTTGTTAGTAATGTTAGTAAGTGGATTGGAAGCATCAGCTATAAATTTTGAAATACTTTCTCAAAAGAGTATGAATGACATTAGGTAAGTGTTTACTTATGAATCATACACGAGCTCCGGTAAAATACTTGATTGTTCATTCTATCTTGAGTAATTCACCGAATGATCTAGTACATTGAAAAAATTATGAATACCGAATAGTACTAGACTATCTCCCATGTAATTTTGTAGATTTTTAATTTATTCGATGTACTTATTAATGTAAATAGTTTATCGAAGTGAACAAAGGTATGCTTTTGCTTTTCATTTGATGCTGTTAAAAATATATTTTTCTAGCATGTTTAAATTTTCAGAAATGCAATCATCGTTTATATTTGTCATTGCATTTTGTACACAGTTTTCTAGCTAAGCTAATTAATATCTTTAGATCGAATGTCAAGCAGTGTATTTATCAATATATTCTCTTGATCAATATTTAAATCGATATTAATTTCGATATTCAAAAGTTTAGAGTTTTTAAAAAGCTATTCCAGCTATCTAGTTTCTTAGAGAGCACCGAAAATAATCTTTCATGCTCTCACTTATAGAACAGAAGAACTTGATGAAAAACAGATATCGGACACAATATGTCAATTGTTGAATCTTGCCTCGAAGCACTTCAACAGTATCATCGAATTGAAATTCGTTATCAATTAAGGATGAAAAATGGGTAGGTAGCAATGAGTAATTTCTAAAATAACAACAAGCAATTAATTTTGATGAAATAGAAACAACATCATACAATGCACTTGTAACCGTCATAAGTAATATTCAATTTTTCAATTGTAAAATAGAGCCATTATAAATGCGTACATTTACAATTTGCACAGTTATGTGTATGTAGTTCAAACGAATGAATAGTTTTCATTCGTCGCTTATTCATGACGCCTATAATAAGTGTGCAGCAGATGGCAAATTATTCATTTACTCAAATATTAATTTAGTGCATTTGTGTATTGCGGAGCACGATGAATTCATTTGGAAATTTTCGGTTGATGAATTTTAACAACATAAATTAGTTATTTTTCAAGGTGAATCATGTGTATAATGTTTCTTTCTGTGAGGTTCATATGTGAAAGCATTCATGCATGTTTGAATGATTCTAACGATTTTTAGCATGTCTTGCTTACAAATTCTTCGGATCCGTGAAGACGCATTCAAGTTATAAATAATCTCAGTCTTGCATTTTATTTAATTGTTGGTATTGATTATTAAAGGATACATATAACAGGAAGTAGTTTATGTGTGTGTTTTTTGTTGCATCAATACCAGATACTGAAGGAATTGTAGTTTCACTTTCCTATGTTGTAATTAGTATCATGATTCATGAAAGTGAAAATTGATTTAGATAATCACGTTTAAATCGGATGTTTCTCGCTGGCTTCACGTCATTGGCAACTGCTTTTGTTTATCTTTGTTGACTTGCAAAGTACTAGATATTAAATGAATAGGGTTTTTTCTCGTTTCGCATTTGCATTATGATACAAATCTAGCGATAGTAACTGATCAAATTTATCGGGATAGATTAAATTTCAAGCTAAGGTCGTTCAAATTCTTTTAAAACTGATCAATTAGTTTGTCTCTGGCAGAGCATAATTTGCATTTTATATTGACATCATGCTTTGTTATGGTTCATCGAGTCCAATGGAAAAACTCATCTCAAAGAATATTCCAAATGAATGGTAGAAATTACCGAATCCTTCTACTTGACAAAAAGAGATTAGTTCTTATTTCTTGTCTGTAAAAAAACTACTTGAGATAAATCTAGTAGTGAATACATTGATCGAAATGGTGAAAATACATCTTCGAGTAGTATGAGGCGATTTCAACCATAAAGAGAGCAATATGACATGGATAAATCGGCATTACTTGAACTTGGAAATTCTCTTGTCTCTCTTATTATTAACAATCGCTGGCTCTTGTTTGTTCCATCATTTATTCTGAAGACTCACTCACTATGCCCGTTAAAAGAAGAATGCTCATGTAGCACTTATGATTTCAAATAATCTCTAGCAAGACAACTCGTGTCAAAGTTACTATCAATATCAAAAACTCTATCAGTTGAGTAAACATTATTCGAGTGAAATCATTAATTAGGAGTGTTGCATTGTTAAACGAACGTATGTGCATCAGAGCTCCGAATAGGATGGATCGGACAAATTTTCTTCATCCGTCCCATCCCATCCCATAGAACGTAATTTATAAGTCGGCTCATCCCATGCCATCGGTTTAAGAATCGGCCCATTGCATCTCATGGGCTTTGAAAGTCATTCCATCCCATCTCGTCCCATGGGATTTCCATGCAATATATAACTCTATCAGCTTATCAAATATATTGAAAAATTTTCATATTGTTGGAGACTCTATTATCTATTCTCTTTTCAAATACAATCTTTTTCAAACAAATAGACGAAGAATTAACTTAATTTTCTTATGTCTTCGACAACACTAAAATAGTAATAAAATAGTAATTAGCACAAAAATAATGCTTCGGAACCACGTTATGCTTAAAAGGAAATCGACCGTTTTTTATTTCACCTTTTGCCTTTGTGATTCATCGCAACATTCAAGGATGTTTGAAGTCGTGATTCTTCGTCAAGGGAAGTATATTTAGATTCTCAAAAAAGGAAAGAAACAAAATTTCCAAAGTTTCGACCAACGCGATAAATGCATAGTAGTGCAAGCGAACGTTTCAGAGATATTGGATATTTAATATATTTCAGAAGTTTTGGATATTAGATAATTTTTGGAAGCACCGAACAAATCAGAACTCAACCAATTGGATTTTCTGAAGTTTCTAAAATTTTTGGTTTTTTGGAACGAAGAACAACCCTCAATACAAGAGAAAACAAGAACGAAAAATGAGATTGATTCTCGTCAACGTCTAGGAACATCATCTTTCATGCAAAAATATCATAATCGAAAAATTCATAGAATATCGCATGGGACGAATCTTTCATCCCATCCCATACCATGGATCCATGTTTCGTCTCAAGTCGTCCCATGGAACATTCAAGACAACTAGTTTGTCACATCCCATCCCATTGATCCATGTTTCGTCCCAACACGTCCCAAGAGATATTTAAGAGAAGTAATTTCGTCCTAAGGGATGAGATGGGATTGAACCATCCCATTCGGAGTTCTGATGTGCATATTTTGGTAACGAACTATTCTCAACAGCTAATTTCTATCAATTATATGTAAACTAATTTTATATAGATGAGTTAAAAGATGAGCATAATCAATTTGATAAGACAAGTGTGATTGACGACTCAGCATCAGCAACAGAGGGTATCAAATTTTACTTCAAGTATTTTACTTCAAACCGGTACTATTCGTCGGAATTCAATGTTCTACTCCGAAAAATATGTCTCTCTTGATGAAATCCCTTTGGGAAACGGTTTTTTTTTCTGGGCATGGAAGATATCTATTTTTAAAATATTTACTTTTCCTTGGAGATGCAATAAATGATGGATATAAAAGCAAAACAAGTCTCTTCTGAGACTATGCAATGGTGCTAGCATTAAAACTAATCTTTCGATACTTCAAAAGAATGTCTATAAGAATAGTTTCCAGAAAACCGTTTTCTTCTAGAGTTTGCCCTTGCAAGAAACTTCCTCATAAAAATAGACGTCGTTCTAAGTTCTCATCATATAAAATGTATGTTTGTTTTTTTTCACTCGATATGGCTCACATATATACAGGAAATTATGTTTATCGTTGAGCTTACGACTGAACATGGTTGATTGTCAAGGTAGTCTAGAAATTTCACATGGAAATCCGATGACTCTTTTTGAACATCGTTTTACACATATTTTATTGATTGCAACTTGTGTATATTTTTTTGGAATAATGTCTTTGTGCTTGGCTTTTTTTAAATAGAACTGAATAGAATGACGATATCTTGTAGCTCGAAGATGATGGATCGAATAGGATGAAAAAACGCACGTTATCCAGTTTTTTCCAATGTTGCAATTTTCCCACTCCAGATCGCACACTCTAGGAAAATTGCAAGCTTGATACTTTTCAATGCAGTTATGTTGATATAAGTACGCACTCAAAATGATAAAAAGAGAAGAGTTCAATTAAATTCAAGACTACAGTTCGTTTCGAATAATTTTCTTAGAGTAAAATGCAAATATTCAGAAATACTAGTGTCATTCCATTCAAGATCATAGTACATTTCAATTGTTAATCGAATTTATGAATTCAAAATCTGAGTATCAATTTTGTTGTATGTTCTTTATTACTGGAGCGGTAATTGAAAATTTTCTTAATATCTCATAAGTTTGTCGAGGCTGCAATAACTTAAATTGGAAATCACTCAATTGCAGAAGATAAGTATTCTCGCTATTACAACGAGGCGAATTGCTAGTTTTTCTGTAAATATGCAAACTAATCATATATTCACAACAGTATTTGTTGGCAAGTAAACATGTGTACGGAGAATAATCCATGACATATATTCTGCACTGATACATCCATAATTCATACTAGAGATCTCTAACTATCCATATATCCTTCCACTACCCAAAAATGTGACCATTTCCTAATCCATATTTCCATGATCCAAATAATTCTGGAACACTATGTATTTTACTTGAATAGATTCCGTAGATCTTTCGCACAGGTTTCAAGATTGAAAATGCCCAAAAGCAATGAACTTCTCAAAAAAGGTGGATGTAAAAGGCTCCAATTTCAGCTGATAATCCATCTGAAGAAGTCCAGACCAAAACAACCATGGCTCTTTATTATTTACCAAAACCATTTCGGTCAAGACCAAACAGCTAATCGACCCAAAATGCTCTAGACAATAGACATACTGATGTCCGTTGTTCAAGTCCATACCAAACATTATTTCATGGCAGTCCAACTCAATTCTTCACAGTACACAATCGAATCCAATTACCACTAAAGCGTCTTTGATTCAAAATTATTTTACCATAAATAATTAGGTGACACTCCGATAGAAATGAAGAGATTCTATTCTAGTTGAAAATCACTCATCATCATGTGCATCTTGTTTTCTTTTTTTCTCTGTTGAAAACAGTATTTCACTAATCGAACGTAAATGAAATAACAAAAGAAAGGAAGAAAGAAAGAACAATAACAAAAAAAAAGGAAAAGAAATATATCAACAACAAACAGATCAGAAACAAGATTGACGAGCTTTTTGGACTTTTTCTTTGTCTCAGTATGCATGTACAAATATAGAGAAACAAAATCGACAACGAACAAGAATATAAGAATCACACTTGCGTAGTAAGTTTTCTTTGAAATTTTAAGAGAAACAAACAAGGGAAGAGAAAAGAAAACCTACATTCAAGAAATATACACAAGAACAAAAAATGCTAAGAATTCCTTGATTGATTTGTTTTTTCATAGTAATTTATATCTACTCCGTAGACACTGACTATCCACAAAGAGAAAGGCAAAAAAAGTAAATCAAGGCCAAAATTAAATAATAAACAATTAATCTCTTGCTACATTGAATTGATTTAATGTTATGCAACAATCTTCAATATTATATTTTCTGAACCATGCTGCTTTTGATTTTTTATTTGTTCGAGTTGAAGGTAATGTTCGTTTTCTATTATCTTTAGGTAAATTTGATTGTATGGTTTGGCTTTTATCAGTCAGATGATCGTCATCTTTTTGCAATCTATCTATATCATTTTTATGTTTATCAGATAAATTTTCATGATCTTTGTCGGCCGTTAATCGTACACGTTTATGAATTCGTTCCGATATAGGTGTGTCTTCTTCATCTAATGGTTCATCTAATCGACGCTTTAGATTTTGCGTAGATTCGACAGAAGATTCTAATGATGCTTGCTCATTACTATTTACTCTCTCCACTGTACTTGCCTTTACATTGTCATTGGATGCTGATGAAATACTTGATCGGCAAGGGATTTTTTCCTCATCTAACAAGAAACAATTCATCAATAAAATAAATCATTTTCTTCTATTTTTACCATTGAACATAGAACGCATTTCTTGTTCGATAAAACCCCAATGTTTTTCAGCATCTTTTATATCAATTAATCGTGTAAAGCCAATTGACTGTTGGTTTTGTGGACGAAATCGATTGATATTTTTTGATCGTAGTAAACGAAGCATTTTGACTTCAAGCTTTTCCAATGAAGAAGAATTTGGAAAGAGAATGCTGCACAAAGACTTGATGGAAACACATTCACGCTGGGAGTTTGATCCAAGCCCAGAACATATATATGCTGTTACTGAATGACCATGAAATTGTATAGTTTTATGATATCGATTTGTAGATGATGTCAATGGCAATTGGGATGTACTATTTGATTGAGATTGATTAGTTGCAGGAGATGGTGGAGATGGAGGAGGTGTTGATTCAGCAATCTATAGTAGCAAATCCAATTTACGTTTGATGATTCTATCAACCTATGTGAACTACATGAATTTTCATTCGTACAGGCGTCACACAGCCCGTCTGCAGATGATTCAGCAATAGAAAATGTTAGCGAAATTTCGTATGATCAAATATCTCATAGATGCCGTAGGCTTTACTCTACTACTTCTGGCGCATGATATGTAAAGATCAATCTCAAAATTATTGTAAACTGAACTAAAATTGAATAGTTTAGATAATCATTTTCCTTATATTTAGTTTCATATTGTAGAGATATTTCGTTAACTTTAACTCATCTTTAGACGCGCGTTACTCCAGTTGGATCGTAAATTCTTCAAACGACAATAGAGATCGAGCTTTTATAAAATGCATATTATGACACAGAGCTCATACTGAATGAAATATTGTTTGATGATATCGTGAGTCAAGCATCGAAATAAAATTTTCAAGAGAGAATACATTTGAATATTTTCTATAGGACGATATTTGTCGAATAGTTTTGATGTAAAGTCAAAGGTATGGTTTTCATTGGTGACCTAAGACGAATACTTTTTCGATGTGAATTTGATTTGCAGATTTTTCAGAGTATCATGAGCAGGAGATCCTAGGTTAGGGATATGAAAATGTTTTTTTACGATATGATAATAATACTGCCTTTGTTAAACTAAGACTATAGTAAAGTTTTTCCAAAGAAGGACAAAATTGGTGATTAACTTTCTTGACTAAGGTAGTGTTGTATTAGAGTCTTTTGATGCGAGGATAAGAATGAAGCTTGCTTAGTATCAGATAAGGCAAATAATTATGCTATATATGGTACATTGAAATCTATTAGTTCTCCACGGTGAAATATCAGGCTTAAAAGAAACCCTGACTGTGAAGTGCAGTACCACTTGTTCAACACCAGTCTAGACTATTCCTACGCTCTCATAATTGTCTCTATTTGATTTCGACAGACTAGTCTTCTAACGTTGTTTGGACAGAAGAGATCAACTCTATTTATATAAAAATATGAAAACGAAATACACGATGTCCGATGAAATCTAGTCTTCATAGTACACTAGCAATTCTAGATAATCGAAATGAACTTATTCGAGATCCTACTAGTAAATGATGCTTCAGTTGTACTATTAGCTATGAATAATTGCAAAGCTTCGATAACAGCAATGCAACAATCAGAAATGCACATCGTACAGATACGGAATGTTTAATGTGTTCCATTGACATAGTACACAAATCGATAGTGATTTTTTTGCCTACATTTCATACAAAGATCAATCAAGGTCATTTTGTCCTATCAATTTACCGTATTTGTTGTTGTTGTTGAATTCGATGGTGTGATCGATACTTCGGATGGATTCGGTCGATTACCTAGATAAAGAACGTTGAAGTTAATTTCAAGTAAACAAGATAATATTGCTTGTCTCACCTTGTTGTTGATAGTTAAGCACATTCAATGGAAATTTATCATTAAATAAAAGTATCAGATCTACGCTATATTCTTTCCGTACAGATTCAATGTCAATTAGTTGTGCATTACATAAATTAATCGATAGATTACTAAAAAAAAGTATTAATTGAAGAAATTCAAGTTCAGCAGCTGTTGGTTTTGTCAATGTTGCTGCCAACAAACATTGTGACGATAGAATGAAATTTTTCAATAAATGATTCCCAATAAACGGTACCGTTTGTTCATTTAGTGTTGATATATTACGTAAACGACATATTCCACCATTTATCTGTACAATAGATGGCCAATCTTTACAAATCGATGCTTTAGGGTCAGTCATCGGTAATTCTTTAACGAAGAGTATATTCGCTGAGCAATACTCATAAAATGCTGATAATTGTATAAGTTTCGTATCAATAGCAAATGGTTTTATATTTTGTTTTATACAAAGATCATTAATCAATTCAATTTCTTGTGATGTAACAAGTGTTTGTCCATAGGATGACGAAGAATCTTTTGTATCGTTTGCTTCAGTTTTAGGATTTTTAAGTAGATCATAAAATGATAAAAGACTAACAGGAATTTTATACAGATGATGATTTGTTGTACTCGCTGATACGTATGGCGTATATAGTTTATTAATCTGTAACCAACCATTATGAAGACAAGGTGGTTTCGTTGATAGAGTTGCTGTCGATGACGATGACGATGATATAGATGATTTCCGATTAGGTCTGGTTGTAGATGGAGGTACAACAGGAGATAATGAAGATGAAGAATCATTAGTCGATGGTGGTATATTTGGAGATGAAGAAGCTGAAGGTGAACTGCCAGTTGATGATGTTAGTGATGCTGGAGTCGTATTTGAAGCAGTTCGAGTATTGTTTGAAAGCACTAAATTATGATTGAATCATCAGCATCCATAGACTATTAGTTACTCATGAAACAAAGAACTTAACGAAATCTGTATTATGATCTGTGAATGTTTTGAATTATCATCTGTAGAAAGTTAAGAATCTACATCTTCAGTGAAACCGATCTATTAGAAATTCATAAATATTGGTTGCTGTGCAATGCAGGAAGGATAGCATTGGGGGGGGGGGGGATGCAGTAAGAAGTCTGTTTTTAACGTCACAAAGTAGTTCAGTATTTAGTAATAATACTGTTGCAGTAAGTCGTTTAGTGACCTATTTCTAGATTGACATATACTTTGAGTGGCACGATTATAAAGTGTATGTGTACTTAAGCATTACATTGAACGAAATACGATTCCATGGCAAGTTAATTTCGATTAGTCTTTAACTTTCATATCATTAAGCATAGTATTGCAATCGATGGGATTAGAGTGTAATATGAAAGAGCAAGCATGCCAACTATACAACGACGAGTAAGAATCAATTTATAAGATAATATTCTAGTAATTCGATCTTATCGCTCCATTTGATTGTATGCTTGCTTCATTCTAATAGAAGAGCTTTTCAGATTGATGAATAAGGCTTAAGCTCAAGGACTTCGGGTTAGACTGATCTTTTTTTGCAAGACAAGAATTAGTATCAATCGTAGAAAATGTACTCAACTAGTGAATCTAGGAGAAGGTAGCACGTTATTCTGACAAAACGATATATTGCCATTATCTCTGTGAATGCTTCAAACAGTTGTAAGTTGTATTCAATTGATTGTTTACCTGTATTTGTGGAAGTTTTTGGATTGGTTGGCGGTGATGGTACTAACGGCTGTTGTTGAGGTGTCGGATACTGCAATGGTCGTGTGGGCACTACAACAGCGTAAGGATTTCCAATTGATTTTTGTGGCCGTGAAGGACGTGGCATGTTAGGTGTCGATGTTATAGGTCGTGAAATATTATCACGAGAGAGGTCTGTTGATGGACGCAAAGATTGTATCTGAAAGGAAGCGTCGTGTGGTATAATTGCTGATTGTCCACGTAAAATGGCCGGCATAGAAGTCATGAAATCGGACGATCGTTGCACAGTTTGTTGAGGCTGTGGTAGTAATTGACGTAATGCATGTACTGAACTATTTGAAGGAGCAGGTGCTGATTTGTAATTATGACGAAGATGTTCGTAAAATGGAAGAAAATCGGACACACGCACTAATTCATCGTAGGCATTAAATGGTTGTCGCGAATATGTCCAACGTGAATGATGGCTATTGATTCTATTTAGTAGTTCAGATTCAGATGCAGTGACTGAGTATGTATCAATGGATTTTCTATATTGATACTGATAAGAACGATGAATAACATCTTCAGGATAATCCAATAATACTTTACGAAGCATTCGAATACAAAAATATTTTGTATCACCACTGAAATAAAAACGAAATTTTATTTCAAAATATTTCTCATTTCTTCTGATAAATGTAGCTTCTTCTATTAGAAAGACTTAAACATGGAAGGAAATTTCAATGCTGTTAATATCTTAATCTTTAATGCAGCTTTTCAAATAAATCTTCAAAAAAGTCTGTAAGGGTAATCATTTTTCTCGTGGATTCATTTATATAACTACAATTAAGATTTTCAAACCCTACACTTCTAATCGTATCAAGTATGTTTCTGTCTGACACAAAGAAAATTAACTTATTAGTATTAGATTTACATCTACATGAAGGTAAATTTTTCTAATTTTCTTTTTGAATCCGTCCGATTTTATTACCAAATTAAATTAGACAGATCATTCACTTGATTACATCTGTCATACTAATTCTTCAAAAGATGAACACGTCATTGGCAAGAAAAAAGAAACAAACAACGTCATTAGAATAGACAACGTGCGAATGATTTCTATTGTTTTAGTAGTATAAATATTCACATCAGATTTCGAAAGTGACATGCAATGAAGAACTAAAACTAATGATGTTACATCATTTTACGCTTGATTTCAATAGAGCACGGAGAACTAGTATTTCTATCTCTAACAGTTTGTGTCTACTATATACTAAATACGAAGATCGATGTCTATGGTTAAATTCATTCAAGTTGTAAACATAATATTTAACACTGAAACTTTGGAGAGATTCTGAAATAAAACTAGTAATCATCGATTTCTTACTGCAATTAACTTTTTAAAGTTCTAAACAATGAATTTACTTCTTTCATACCGAAAAATCACAGGCATGTAAGCATCACTTTGTGGTATTTTTTCCCAAGCAAATTGGCCTTTCACTGAGGTTATATCAATCGCGTTAGGGTCGACCAATCGTTGAGATAATATTCCTGATGCTGTTTGAAGCATTGCTGCAGCTGGAACTGGTGCCGGTAAAGATACAACAGGTACACTTAGTGCAGTTCTTATAGGTTGTTGCATATTTCTTGACTGTTCATGTTTGACCATTATTTATATATGCTACGAAGATGATGAGAGACGATCAATAAATAACTTCAAAACATTCTATGTATCTACTTGATCATTTAGACGATGACTGACCGAATTGCATAATCACTGATCGGTTTAACATGGAAGAAATAATAATCTAAAAAATATGAACACGATGTAAAATTGTGTAATGCAACACTAGCGACACATCTCAAAACAAATAAATGATGGTTGGACACTATCGATATGAGACAGATTAATTGAAAAAGACGAATGACGTATAATATGAGTCTGAAGTAAAGAAATGAACAGCTTCATATTACACGATACGAAAATAAGAAGGCAAGAAAAGCGACGAGCATACAATTGCATTGCCTTATGAGAAAGAAAGCAAGAAATAAGAGCGAAAGATAGCCTACCCTGTCGCTTAGAACTTACCCGCCGCGTAGATAGAAATAGTATCGACCAAAGAAGGAACAAATAAGAAAAAGAAATAAATGCTAGATAACCGAACGAAAGAGTATTGAGTTAAGCTAAGTATGCAAACAAACATAGCTCTTCAGTTCGTCCTTCTACGAATGGGTAAACAAGTAAAAAGAATACAAGAGAAAAAGCACTTGACGAAGTGCAAAAATAGTAGGTACTTCTTTTAATGCATGATGTAAACGTTAAATGCTAACAAAGACTAAAAATTCAGCCTATGTCGAAACAGAATAACAGGAAACACTATTTGTAATTCTTTCGTTGAAATCAATCACTATATTATTTAACTAAATCAATTTCTATCAAATAAAATATTTGAAAGAAAGAAATTGATTCACATTTTTTTCAAAAATAGAGGTCACTAGTCATGAAAAACAACGTGTTGATATAGTTTACTACTAGCGACACTGTTAGCTAAACTGAAGCCATGCAGATTAGCAGTCCTTTTCCTATGCATCATAGCGAAAAACCAACAATGATTGATGCTGACTATGAGTCCTATGCAGAAAACAAGAAATTCACAAGCCATTCCATTAGTAGTCTATTGTTAAATTTTGCAGAACAAAAAAAAGATATTATTTACTTCTATGTAGGCATGCACAAAATCCTGTTTTTAAGTGATAAAGATGACTCATTTTCGATGTGAAGAACAACCATCAGTTCTTGTCAAATCTTCGGATGTTCTCTACTCAAGCCTTATTGCTCTATCTGATACAATATATACCCAGGTCAATCAAAACGGATATCCGTTACGGACCGTTGAGTGGATCCAGTTATACGGACCGTAACATCATTAAAATAGGGCCGTATACGGCCGTATTTTCACAGTATACGATCCTTTATTACTGTGCCCAGAAATAGTACTGTATACGGAGCCGTATAATGTGAAAATACGGCCCTATTTTAATGATGTTACGGTCCGTATAATTGCGTCCACTCAACGGTCCGTATCGCTCGACCTGGGTAGACATATCAAATCTTCCTTTAACAGTTGTAGGATTTGACCAAAAAACGTGAATTTTCGATCGAATTCTGCACATTTTAATATAAGATTTGACATATCTATATATTGAATCAGATAGAGCAACAAGGCTTGAGTAGAGAGCACCCGAAGATTTGACAAGAACTGATGGTTCTTTACATCGAAAATAATTCATCTTTATCCCTTCAAAACAGGATTGGGTGCATGCCTGCTTCTATGATCTATTTGCCGTCAGTAGTTTTACAGTCTCTAATCGATAAAAACTGACTACATCTCAAGTGTAGAGGATAAATGTTGCAGATTTATGTCATTTGGCTCTACGCTAGAAGTATGCACCGAATATTAAATGTCAAAATCGATAATCTCTTATTTGACTTCTGTTTTCTTCCTAAAAAGTCGCTACACTTGCGTTAATAAATGCAGGAAATCCAGATATTTCTGTTTTTATGTCACACTCAACTGTGTTCATAAGGCTTTGTTATACTACACTTCGCAAGATCCAACTAATGTCTAACCGATGAAGCACTCAAACCAACTATTTAATACAAAGCTGTAGTATGCTATTTCTCAACCGGTTATGTTACTAGAAGTCGATTACATACATAGACTAAAAATAGGTCTAATCTGTATATCGATAGAAAAATGCCAAAGGATATTCTAATTAAGAACATACGGTCGTTGAAAAAGGACGGAAACGACAAGCGATGAAAAATGAGAGATAAAACGTCGTCAACAAATAATCAATGCAACGAAGGGATGTGTATAATGGAAGATGATGTGCCAAGGATGTGGGCAAGTTATCATATTATAAAGAATTGACAGTGAGTTGTTACGAAAGTGAGTCAAAAAACTGTAAGACATTAAATGAGTTTTAAAGATCTAGCTGAATGTTTCCTAACAACCTCTTGACTTGAAATCACTCAGCAGAATCTACCAATAAGCAAGCATGTATTGCTATCATATAGTGAATAATTAAAGGTTTACAATGAATCTATCGTAGGTGACAGGTATAACGCTGGTTTTAGTCTCAATTGATTGTGTACTGTAATTTAACTCACTGAATTGCTCTAAGGAAAGTCCCGAACTAGGCTGTTATTCAACACTATGCTCTGGACGGAATGCCGACTGACTGTACGAGCCTGAAAGGTATTAGGTCAGAGCTTTAAATGACATTTACCCTTTTAAAATCTTACAATCTCGTAGGGAAATGATAATGAATTTTAGGCGCATTGACTTATAATGATCTACCTGGCAAACATGAGACAATGAGTGTGAATTAGCAATAGACATACATAGAAACTATTAGCTGTTACTTATTGTTTTTCGCATATCTTATATCTACCGGCTGCTGCTGAAATTTGACAATCGGATTGTCAGATGCGTATTTGTCACATTTTCACAATCTTTCTATCCTAGAGAAAGCACTGAGCTCAAGGTACCCATGTACTGAGATGTTTTCAGCAGGGTAACCAAAAATCTAGCCTGCTACCAGTATTGAACAGGAACTTGGTCCAGTTCCCTGTTGGTAATATTTTCGGCGCCTAATATTGATCAGGTACCTACTCAAGTACTTAACCAGCTTCTAAGGCATTGTAAGGAATCTTTTTCAAAAGTTAGTCGATTCAGCGCATGGAAACATTTTGAAGTCTCGATCAAAAAAATCCAAAACGTACCTTCGGGTGCTTAGGTAACTCAAAGTTCCTGTGACATATTGATAGCAGTGCACCCTTTTGGGTACTCTGACCTAGGTACTTTCTCTAGGTTACGTCCAACTTTTCCACTAAAAGTGATAGTGAATTACTGAGAACAGGTAGCGGGCTTGAGTCGTGACTCATACATCTAGAAGGAGATGTTGGAAGCAGAAGATGAAGAATTTACTATAGCAACTTAACTACTCAAAAACAATAAGTGATCTCTGTATGCACTTCGTGCCATCAGTTGATTTGATAATAAACCCAGCAAGAAATTTATTGACCCAATAAAACCTACCATAAATTTGGTAAACCTTCGCATGACGATCAAGACAATAAACTTAGAGAGATAACGCTATTTGTTTTCATAAGCACTCATAGGGTTTATTATCTTCATAGCTGTGCATTGGTTTATGAAAATAAAACGTAACGAGGTCAAGATATAGAAATTACGTGCAGTAGTAAAACTAGATAACTTATTAGACAGTAAGGATTAGTAGTCTTTTTATTCGAATCAGGGAGCCATTCTATGTTAATACAAACGGTAATGATCAAACTAAGGATAATGCAGCCTTCAGAGTTGATCATAGAACTCCAGCTTTCAAGTCTTCGCTGATTTTAAAGTTTTCGAAACCGACAGTAACTTCTTCGGGATAGAAATGCACCTTAGAATCATTGATTTCGGCTTCGTAATCGCAGATCTATCTTTAATGAATCTATGAAAGGTTTTTGAAAATTTCATAAAAGATGAAAAACTTCATGAAAGCTGTAAAAGCTTGCTTAGGGAATATTAGAGTAATAAACCTTCTTGCAAGATTTATGAGAATAATAAATCCACTTTAGCACAGTTTATTACTCTATTATTTGTTTTCTCAGCACAGATGGTTGGATTTTCTAAAAGATTATTACCAGTTGCATTGCGTACTGAGTCTTCACAAAAATGGGCGAAACATGGGTTTAGAAAAGCAAGCAGAAATTTTGTAAAAGCAACTTGTATCAGACGAGCTTTCATCTAGCTGACAGATACTTGAGTATAATTTTTTACACTTACCTTGTTAAATCTTAATTCTATGTTGTCTAATGTCGAATTTTTTACTGATGGATGCAGATATATGTGTCTAATTGGCTAGTTCATTATAAATTGAACTGTACCCGTACAGAAGTATTCCATCAAGCCTTTTAAATTTAATTCGACAATGTTTGGAAAATTATAGATATTTTGATAAACAAAAATGAGTGAATCAAGAGGATAATTAATGCAACCTATAAGGCTTATCATTACTTACGGTAACGATAAATAGCATTAAGCGACCACAAACTGGAGTCGTAGATATGACGTTTAGCTAATTTAGCCGAAGTCAAGAAACACGTGCCTAACTTTCAAAGCTAACTAGCATATGAAAAATCCTCATGAATAATTTATTTGATTGTACTATATTGCAAAGCGTGAACATTGAGAGAGATAGAGATGGTGATAAGACACAAGAGTGAGATAAGAAATGTGAGAGAAAACGGTAAGACATTTTATCCTATGTTAAAATAGGTTAGTCCTCGAACTTTCAGTGACCTATAGTAGTGAACTAACAGTGAATGAATAAAGAGACAAAAAATGAATGGATGTGAACTAATGGCAAAAGCGAGAGCGAACACCATGTGTGATGCGTTCTCTTTTCTTTTTGCATATAATCTTTCCTCTCGTTCTTTCGTACGCCCTCACGCATTTTCTCTGTTAACTTATAAGTGCAAACGAAACGGTCGTCCGCCAATGCTCTTGTCTCTTTTACTATTTTCTTTTCTCTATGAAGCATTGACGACCACTCAGTGCGCACACAGTGTATACTTAGTCATAAGAGCTTTTTTTTGTTGACTGTGCATTGTAACTTAGCAACTACTGGTTGATTCATGCATCGAACGACATTTTTGTCGAAAAAAGCAATCATATTACAAATAATACCATGCATAATGCTTGTAAAAAAAACAATGGAACATATCTTTATAATTACATGTTGAGAATTCTTTTGAATGCAGCCACAAGGACGAATCTTATAGGACACCACACTTATTTGATTTGTTGTCACTCGGTAAGCATATACTTCAAAATGTTCTGTCCATTAAAGCAAAGGCTGATGAATTCATTTGCATTCTTACCATGTTGATTGTGTTTCTTGTGCTTGAAATGGTTCATTATTTGCTTTCGATTTATTGCGCATATATTGAAGCTGTTTAAATTTTGAGATTTGCTGATGAAAGGTCTCACGGTTTTCCCATAATTTGCGTAGTCATGCATATGTGATACCAACTTCAATACTAAGTTACTACGGCATATGTCAAGTGATCATAATATGCTTAGTAATCATGTAATATAGTTGCTTTAATTAGTATTTGTGACCCAGCAACATGTGAGTTTTAAAATACTCTCTATCGTGCCATATAAGCACCCAAAAGAAAAAGGAAAGTAACACTGATGATCATGGAATTACCACTTTTCTCTTTATTTTTTTAAGAATTTTTATAGTATATAAGGTTCGTACATTGTTTGCTTTAGGATTTTGACTTCAATAGAACGTTTTTCTTCTGTTCTACTTTTTCGTGAGACAGATCAGAAAGGGTATTTGAGTGTTTTAAAAATCAAGTTGTCCAAGTAATAAAGAAAAAGTCGCACAAGTGTACAAGCCGAAATCCTATTGCATTAAAATGATAAGACTTCTTAAAAAGCTGGCATTCCAGCACGAGAAACTTGTGTTCAATTGATGAGATCGTGTTTACTAGAAATAGCTTCATGTCTTAATTCTTACAATGGAAATCTAATGATATTCGGAAAGGTTGGTGATTTCTCCATAGGACCGAAACTGCATCATCATTATGAAAAATGAATGTTGACAGGAATGATAGAATGATATTGTCTTGGTGTCGCAATCTAAAATTTCTTCGTTTCAGGAAGAAGGAAAACGAGAACGACCATATATTGTCACGAAAGGACATGCTACTCTCTACAGTGAAGAAAATATTGGAAAAGTCACTGTGTCAATATCTATAATATGTTTCTAAATATTTACCCATGTCAATTGAAATGCCCATGCATGACGTAGCTATTACGAAGCACGCCAATACTTTAATAAGGATCCATGAAAGCATTTGTCACAGTACTCAGCTATAGAACGCCCATATCACACACACTGACGTCTATGATAGTAGATGTGTCAGGTCTGTTTGTGTCCAACACGCGTCGTCTGCTTCAGACCATAAGGGATGCATCTAGTAATTAAAATATGAATTGTAAACTCAGCATTTATTACCGTCCGCTTGCATAGAGGTTACGACCAATTATAATTATACAGAATGTGTTCTGCTAATAAAATGTGTCTTTAGTTTTTCAGTTGATAATAACAAGTGGCAAATGCAATCTCATGAAACATTTTGTGTCATTCAGCAATACCATCATGTTTCTGGTTACTTAGATAGTCTAACCTTAAGCTTTTAGCGCAGAAAGCAATACTATACATTCTGGTGAAACAACAAAGAATCAAGATTAAAAACAAATTACGATCATTCTAATAAATTTTTTTCTGATACATTTCTTGGCACACACCTCATAAAGAGCTCATTACTCAACATCAGCTTCAAGAAGAAGGTTAACTAGTTAGAGTAACATGACAAGTGCTTGAGGCTACTATACCCAAGTGCTTGTACAGAGAAAGACATTAGGCAAAATTAAAGTTTTTCAATATAGCTGTGAGAATCAAGCGTACGTGACGTATTTTATTCATCTCAATGATCTCTTTTCTACGACTGTTTTATAAGATTATGGTAATCTGAAAGACATCAAAAACACAATTTTTCGATAAATACTTAATGTATAGTATGCTGTTTGGGCAAAAGTGAGACAATGCTCCGAATTTCGTAGCTGTCTTTTTGAGATTCATATGTATAGAGTTAGGGTTAACAGAGAACAGATGATGCTCAAAATGTTTCTCATAAAAATTACATATACTTCTTCCAAAATTAGCCATAACTAAGTTAATCACATTCCGCTCAAATAGATTTAGTTTCAACGCAATATGACTGATATCAGATCATATGTATTAATTTTATTGTAAAAGACAATATACTAACATATTTAGCCAATTGATAGAAACAGTTTGACTTGTATTTTGAGGGTTTCCTATGAATTCTACCTACTCTTCAATGACTGCCTTGGGTGTTGGAAAATCTAACAGGCAGCAAATATATCCACGTCTCCTCGTGCGTTGTCCGTACGCGTACGTAACGTATATTCGCATTGGTGCACGTGATGTCACTGTGGACGTACTCGCACTAATGTGTACGCATGAGTCATATTTTAGTACGCATTACGTGATTCTGTTTCCAAGAGAGAGGTCAGTGACAAATAGAAATGGCGTAAAGTAACAAAGACATAACGGTCTACGTTTTGTTTTCACTTAGAGTACATAAATCGAGTAATTACTTATCTACCGAGTAATTTCTTTTGTTTTTAAAATGTTTATAAAATATAAATATTTTAGATAGCATTTTTTAAATACAAGATTTTTAGAAAATGTACATATTTTCTCTTTGCGTAATATGAAAAAATTATAATTATTGGCTTCGCTATACGTTGTAATATAGCTAAAGTAGTATTTGAACATGTTTTTTCTAAAGATACACTCTATATTTTTTAGGCGACTTTAAAAATAAATAATTAAGTTCATTTAAATCATTTTATAATTTCGTCAACAAAATGTTTATGTTTTGCTTTTAATTCATAATATTTTTTTACGAAAATAATTTTTCTCGACGTCACTATCCTGATATTTTTATGATTTATCTTTTCTTAATATTTTTTGACATAATTCGACGCTAATTAGAACTAAATGTATCGATACAACTACGTATTTAGATTTACAATGTAATTTTATCATTAATGCATTCGTAACGAATAGATATCTAAAAATATTACACACCACAACGACTTTTACGGGAATATTTTTGAAATATGCAATAGAAGGTCGAGAATCAGAAAGATCTGAAGGGCAGCATCTCCCAAGAGATTTAGAAGGCACCAACAGGAGAGCAAAAAAGAGCGCACGCTACAGTCAGTACGCGCACTATTTCTGCTTATGTCATGCTTCGTGCTTGTGACCGAGCGTGACGGACGTCATGCGCACAGATGCTGCGTATGTCACGCGCATGAAAATGCGCACATAGGCGAACGAAGAACGTACGAGAAGACGTTGGGACACCGATGATATCGGTAGATATCACCACATTCGCTGCATCGTGCAATCGGAGGTATGGAATGTGGTGCAATGTATTGATATCACTAGTGCAAAACAGAAATTAATAATGTATATACCACCAGATACAGAGAGTCTTTCTTCATAAGGTCTACAACATATATCCTGCCTCTTGGTGAAAAACTTATAATCATCTTTCAAAAATGTTTTCAAGTGCCTTGCTGTGTTTGCAACTATGCTTTTTCATACCTTGGTCTTAATGAAGCCATTGTTCACCATCATAGCTTATCTTATTACAAAGTACTGCTTACGTCTCTATCGAATTCAATATTTCATTTGATAATTTCCAGTCGATCTGCTGAGATGATCGACTGCATGAAGCATAACTAGTTATTTGTTTTATGCCAGAAGAATATTAAAAGCAATATCAAAATCATCAATTAAAAACCTATACAAAATTTGAGAATTTAACTAGGAAGAAGACTTGAAGAATTGTGTTTTAATTATCAGGAACTAAAAAACGAGTTGAGATACCATAAGGAAAAATGTACTTTCCCAGGTGAATGAATCCGATACCGAATCCGATCGGATCTGATGAAATCTTATGGGAATCCGGGTTGTGGAAACAGTAACGGATCCGACGGAAGAAACTTATTTTCTTATTTGTGTACGAATCAGCATTTAATCCCAATAGTGGAGGCCTGTTTTATCATACGATGAAATCCAATCGGATTCCGATAGTAGGATTCGATAAAATCCAACACTAGGGATCCGAATCTCGGATCGCAACCAGGAATCCGATGGTATTTCGTCGGATAAGAGAAATTCCGATAGAAACATGATCAGATCCAATGGTCGGAATGATCCTCCTGGGTTTCTAGTCATAATATTGTTTGGTTGGTGGAGTCAGAAGAGAATCATGGAATAAGAATACTAAATTCAATACGACAAAGAACCTCCATCAATGAGAAGTCAGTCAGCAAGAAATTAATATGATTCTGGCATGGATACATAAATGCACATGAATGAATCTGCTGTGGCCTCATATATCTAGGTGAAAGCCTATTTTATAGCTTTGAAAGTAATCGAACGAACTACATTTCATTCATCGAATATAGTCCTAGTAAGTTGATGATCTTCGCAAAAATGTGAAATTTTCTTGAGATAATGAGCTAAGGACGCAATAAATGATGAATTTTAGCAAGAAAATAATAATCATTCAAGCTTCGGATAAATAGAATCGTAATGAAGCATAGCGGTTCGGATTTTTCCATGATGTAATTTTTTTATCTGTTTTCTAGTCTCATATATGAATTTGAATCGATTGTTATGCTTGTGTGTATCGGTCTGTCAGCTCACCATTCTGAAATCATTTCAAAACCGTTTTAAATCCTTGATTTTCTAAGGAAACTGTTTCCAATTAAAATTTGTAGAGTAAAGTAAAACAAAAGAGCAAGGCCCATGAAAAAATAAGGCAAATTAATGAAACGGAAGAGTTAAAATCTGCTTTCGTAGGAAGGGAAGGGATTCTGTGAGTGGGGAGGGGGAGATATTGCTTGAATAAATACCAAGACTGCTTGTTCTCTTTAAGAAACTATTAATTTAATAGGTAATTCACAAAGCTGATTTTTAAAAAATTCAATGAAAAAGTCTCATGTAATATAGATATGAAACCTCAAAATAAAACCATCTATTGAGTGCCACTATATAATAATTATGAGGCTTTTTAGTAGGACAAGAAATGCATCGCAATTTCTAGCGTCACCGTCAAGAAAAGGAAAACAAGTAAACGTTTAAGAAGCCTATGGAGGTGATCGTTTTTATTTTCTCGTGTTCAGACGCCTTTCTATTAAGCCAAGCCAGCAGACAGTACTAATCAATCTGTAATCTTCATAAGTTATTCATAACCACCTGGTCTGCATCAACTTTAGTCTTACCATCGGATTCCTAGTTCTGTCATATGCAATAATTTTCTAACTCTTTTTTGTTCGGTGTAACGCCTTATTTAATTTTATCAAATATTCTACTGCTAGTAGATCGACTGATCGTGTTCGGTTTAGTCTTGTCGAATTTTTCAGACCAATACCGCTATGAGTCGTCAAAAAATGAGGCCGGATCCATCTATTTCTAGCCTCACTATAAACAGAGGTCAAATTAAATTTCGAAGAATGAAATGAATTCAGTCATCCAAAACTTTGCTGCGTCGTACGTATCATACACTTCTTATGCAATTTTATAAGTAATATTCACTCTAAAAGCATAGATTTTATACTGAACTTGTGCCAAAGCGAAAACTCCTTTTGCCCCCGTGCGTATCAGCCGCCCTTAAATCGGATTCCAAAATTTCTAACAGATCCAAAAATGTGTTCGCCGGGCTACAGGTTCGGTGCTAAGCCTATTGCTTTTTAGAGTATAAGAATTTCAATCACTATGCAAGGAAACTTTGTGTAAGTCTAAAATTCAACATAAATATTTAGCAAATAAGCAATTAAATGCATAAAGATACATATTGACTTCTCGAGAATTGCCACTGCTTCATTAGTAAATGAAGTCACGAATGACCTCATGCCTTACTCAATGAAGTAATGTGGCGATGCATGATATGAAAGAATTTGAGACTAATTCTCTTTGTTCTAAGCACATACCTTCAAAGTATAGTAATGATTTGGTCGTTTCTTTCGACATTAAAACAATTGTATTTGCAGCCTTGACAATACTGATCTCGATCTGGATTCTATACTATCTAGTCGATAGTAGTCAACAATACAAACTTAATTTTCTCTAAGATACTAGGAATTCAATTTCACACCCATTTAACATTTATAGATAGGAGTTTAAAAGTGTCAACCGTATGATATTGATGGTAGTCTTGGGAAAAACGGCTGCTGTGTTACCATTACCGGTAATAAGTAATTACTTATAACGGTATTACTTCTTACTAGTAATGGTAATCATTTTCGACGGTAATAAAAGTGATAAAAGTAATAGTAACGTACCAGCCTTATTGGTGAAATCGAGTCTTTTTTTTAGCCTACTAATGATTCTAATTCATATCTTAATGTATGAGGCGATCCCCAGGTCGACGATTACGGACTTCGTATACGGCTGTAAACGACCGTATACGCTCGCCACACGACCGTAAACGGTCGTATTTTAGCGTTTTTCATGGTCCAGTATTACGGTCGTATATCGCCATATCGTGTACGGGCAAATACGATTGTATACGGAGAAATACGGTGGAAAACGGAAAC
>OENT01000338.1:112085-132345 GCA_900239685.1 Rotaria macrura
GTTTACGGATTTTGTATACGAGGACCGTAAACGATCGTTTTTCTCTCCGTATATCGTCGTATTTCCCCGTATACGACACGGAGATATACGATCGTAATACTAGACCATGTATTTTGCCGTATTCCTCCATGTACGGTCGTTTACGGCCGTGCTTGTTCAACCTGGAGAAATGTTGGCCTGAGTAGTTTCGCTTGATCCACAGGCGACGCGAGGTTGAAATATATTGTTCTGATTCAGTTGGATTATGCTTATTTCACTCTTTGAGAAAGTAAGCGCTGATGGAGTGTGAGAGATCATGTCAACTAGTAGCTCTCTGATATACTAATCTTTGATAATTTAAAATGCGGTGTAAATTTATACATGAAGAATTTCAAATAAGTTTTTTTAGAGATACTGAGCAACAATGCAAAGTCTTCCGATACTAGATTTGTATTGTTTTCTCTCAGATATTTCAGAAAAATAGTTCAGTATCTCTAAAAAAAACTTATTTGAAATTCTTCATGTATAAATTTACACCGCATTTTAAATTATCAAAGATTGGTATATCAGAGAGCTACTAGTTGACATGAACTCTCGCACTCCATCAGCGCTTATTTTCTCAAAGAGTGAAATGAGCATAATCCAACTGAATCAAAACAATATATTTCAATCTCGCGTCGCCTGTGGATCAAGCGAAACGACTCAGGCCAACATTTCGTCTCATCACAAGTCAAGAATCCGTCATCAGATTCTATTGGATGCGTCTCAATCCGATGAAATATGATTGTTGGATCCGACAGGAATCATTTGTCGGAATCCAGTTGGTTACCACTGTCTCCTGGATCGAATTCCTCGGATATTGTTTTGAAGCAGCTATCAAATATGTCTTAAAATTTTGTAAATATTGTGTGTAATTGTACTTATTTTCTTGTACTTCAAAACAAAACTGTCTGTTTCAATTGAGTCTTCAAAGAAGTTTGTTCTATATGAGAGTAAATTAAGCTAAATTTCTGTTCAGTGACAAGCAATTATCAAAATGAGCAAATTTATTGTGCAATGAAAGGACTGGTCATAGTCACTCCTTCTCATACCGATCTAAGCCACGCTCTAGTCATACTCTAAAAACGATTTAACTCTGCCAAATAAATCAGAATCATCCAAGCCGCTATCCAAGAGCCCAGCTACATCGATTCTTTCGACTGTTAAAATTTCGGTTACAATACTAATACAAACTTTGCAATGCAAAGTACTCGATGAGGGAACGGCGAGACTCCAGAACTCCAGCGTACTCCTTGCACTCTCAGGCTTTAAGATAACTATGCTTCAACAAGTTGTACATATTTCAAGCCTACTACCCCCCCCCCCCGTGTTTCGATATATTAGTCAGAGTAAAGCCAGAACAAGTCCATCGCACAATAAAGCCAAAATACTCTGTTTTATTTCATTGACTTCCAATTCTGGAGTACGATGAAGTCTTTTTACTTTATTGTCAGATGGACTTGTGCTGAACTGTACTTCTACTAATATGCCGTAGCACAGGTGGGTAGTAGGCTTGCAATATGTACAACTTGTTGAAGCATAGTTATTATACAAAACAAGCGCGAAATAAAATGTCAAATATGCATATGTTCATCAAGTGTTGTTTCTGGTCTCTAGTCGAACATCTTTTAAGCAAGATCTTATCATGATCTTGAAAAAATAACTTGCAGGTGCATATCTTGGTTTTATTAGATAAATCCGGGCACAAGATCCTGGCAAGAGTTTTTCAAAGATTCTGACCAGCCAAGATCTTGTAAAAGGTGTTGTCTAGTACTATGTTCTGACAAAATCGCGAGTAAAAGAGAAACCGACATCATTAGCGTATCTTCATGTTTACTAGTCATTCATCGTTTTTTATGCATATACACTCTAAAAAAAATAAGTACTTTCCTGAACCTTCTAAAAACGTTCGGTAGATTTAAAATAGCATCCAAATGACCAGAAATGCTTAAAAAACGATTGTTCAGTTCTACGAAACCTTTAGAGGTTCTTCCCGTTTGCCCGCGAGCCGTACCGTCTTCTATGAAATCTTTTTTTAAGTTTCGTAGAGCGAAAAAAGGTTCCGAAAGAAAATGCGAAACCTTTAGAGTTTCGTAGAAAAAAACTGCGAAACCACCGAGGATTAAGAAGAAACTCTAACCATTTCTAATTTTCTTTCGAAACCTTTTTTCGCTCTACGAAACTTAAAAATAGATTTCATAGAAGAGGGTTCGGCTCGCGGGCAAACGGGAAGAACTCTAAAGGTTTCGTAGAACTGAAAAATCGTTTTTTAAGCATTTCTGATCATTTGGATGCTATTTTTAATCTACCGAACCTTTTTAGGGGGTTCATAAAAGTACTTACTTTTTTTATAGTGTACCTCCCTCCATATAATCCTATCTCCTGCAAAAACCTAAAAATATGGTCTTGATGCAATCTTTCGGACACCCTTCCTTCCTCTAAATCTGATTAAGTAATGCTTGAACGGTCCAGCTTCGATATGAAAGGTATAACAATTAGTACCACATGAAATTTCTTAATTAAGATGATTAATCTCTCAAGCACCATTCTTTCAAGTGCCATATGAGAAAACAAGGATTGATTATTCACAGTTCCTTAAGAAATACGTCTTCGACGAATTGTTTAATGAATCTGGAGGCCAAAATGTGTGACCGGTTTCTCAATACTAGAGAACATGAAAAGTTTCTTTCAATCGGAAAAATTTCTACGGATCATTTACAAATAATTGTTGATTATAATAAGCTTTACGATTAGATGAAACTATTAATTGCAAGATCATAATTTATATTCACAATAACCGAATTTGAAATGAATCTGGTCACCAGTTCTTTTGGAAAAACATTTTTCATGAAACTCGGCTCTTGACATACTTCTTGATAAAGGACCGGATCAACTAAAGTCAACATTCTCACGCGTATAACTATGTTCTCTGTTTAAAAAGTCCGTAAACTAAAATGTCTCCAAATCAAGAGTCCCTATTTGGCCACCAAATTTGTCTTAATTATTGAACTGTCCACAGCTGTGAATATGTGTGTAAAGGTGATTTAGGATACCACAATTTGTGGCGAATCGGAACCTACCATGTGAACTATTGACAAATTCGAAAATCCCTAAATAAAATAATTCCTAAATAAAAAATCCATATTTGATGACCAGGAAAATGATCTTGTCTAATTATCCATAAATATGAATTCGATTTGGGGAGTAATTTAGGGAATCACACTTTGTGGAAAAGGGGACTCTACCCTTTGCATAGGTTAACAGTTTGTCCAATAAAGTAGATTGACAACCTTCGACATTTGAATTATCGTATAATATCAACTGTAAAATGTGTAGCTCGACCGAGCTAATGAATGCCTATATTTTCAGCTGTATGAGATCACTGGTTTCTTCAAAACTACCAGGTTGGGGGAAGCATAAAAATGCTTACAGATTGAAATTTATCTATCTGGTCGATTTCAGCTGCTGAAAAATCAACTTTCACGTCTCTGATCATATTCTTACTGAATCTGCTTCTATTGTTGAGTGACATCATTGTGGCGCTATAAAAATAATTGCGATGTTCGATAACGTTTTTTTTTAAGAATCGTGTGACCTTTCAGTAATGAAAGAAGAAAAGTAACTAAGTGTCTATAATAAAACTTGACCGTTAATTTCAATGCATAATAAATGCCCAATTATTTGTATGAAACAAAGCTGCAATCGTATGGACAGATACTATAACATACGATCTAAAATTCTAATCAATGGAAAATCTATGAAGAAAATTGAACTCTGTGTCATTCATGGAGAAAAATTGAGTACAGGCCAGAATTCTATAAATTAGTTCCTTTTGTTGCGCATGGCGAGCCTAGTCGTTTTTTAGATCAAAACGTTTAAGAGACGTAAAGTATAGTAAGAAAACTCGACCTCTCGTCGCAAACAAGGGTGCAGCGAAAGACTTTTAAGAGCGTAAAAACGACAAAGAACCTCGTAAAACAGCTCCGTTATCCGTCGTCACAGAAAACTTTGACGATTTCTGTGTATTACTATGACGTTTTTTCAGTATAGAAAACGGTCCGTAAAACGTTATCGTGGATTACGATGAAATCCAACAAAAATCAAGACAGTGACTCACCGTTCTAGAGTCGTTTCAGGCGTTATTTCCGATGGTCGCAATGATTACCATGGGTAATGTTTTATTCGGTACGATTCTCCGCCATCTTGGTTTGAATGTCCTCTACTGGTGATTTCATATCATTTAATGACGAATTTTAAGAAAATATTGATTTTTATGATTCTGAATATACATATTACATGAAAATCAATATTTTATCTGGATTTCAGTACAAGTAAACTGACCATTATTATTACTTTTCGTCAATGCTGACATCGAAATTAACGCTTTTCTGACGAAGGTTAACATTTTGACTGATCAATAATATTGCCTGGCAGTGAGTATTTATTAAGATGAAAGTGTTTCTAGCTTTCGTGGCCAAATCTAAAACCTAGTTCTTTAAGATGATTGATGGTGAAATCATTGTGAAGAAAAGCCGATATGATTTCTTTTCTTCTTTAAACTATTAATTAAACTTATTTGATAGTTTTTCACTTTTTTCATTCAACTAATCAGTCAATAAAAATCTGTACTTACATAAGCTTTCTATAAGCACCCAAATACAAATATTTGTACCACAACGGAGCCATCTCTAAAATACGAGTGCAACATTTTACTTCAGGTAAGAAAATAGTTATGCAATGCAATTTATGCTTATATCTACGTAAGAAAATGATGTCACGCATGAATGTGTCTCATTAAAGAGAAGAGCTATTGACAATCTTGAAACACAATACGATGCATAAATCGAATGCAATGGGTGCAATGCATTGAAACGCGTTATTTAAAGCATTCATTTATTATATAAAATTGATCATAATGATTCAACGTTACTATCATTTCATCATTTGTGATGGTCTTATTTTAGAAATACCTATCACAATGATACATCAAAGTGATGACAAGATATGTCCTTCGTCTTTCAAATGTAAATTCTACACATACATTAATTGCTTAGTATATATCAAAGCCATTAAAAAAAGATATTCATCAGCAATGTTTCTCACCACTTCATCTACTCGTGAAGCATGGTTCACAGAAAGCCATGAGTATCAATGTCAAATTGGATAGTGAATTCACTTAACTAAAAATTAAACGTAAGACTTTTCCAAGTAAACCAATAAGAAATTAAAGATTTCTAAATTAATACGAGCATTGAAAAAACGATCATGCTGATAAAGAAAATTGGTTTCTTACTCCTGAAATTATTAATTGAAGAAAGAAATTTCAATGTCTACCTTAGAAGATGTCATTGCGTACAAAAAGCTATGAGTACAGAAAATGTCGATTAGTTTTCATGCTTGTATTAAACTCAAGTGAAGAAAAGTGAGAAACACACAAGAGTTATTCATTTTTTTATGTTACATCTTTACAAGGATCTATTCCTGTAAGAGTCACATGCTTTTTTCTTATCAAGCAAGCCTGCTGATGAATTGACGATAGAGTATGACGTAAGTCGGTAAAAATAACTATTCCGTCGCTTGTGCTTGTTAACAATTACCATAGGTATTCGATGTTGAAGAATTGAAAACGATCATTTAATAGAACAGAATTAGAATATCACTGAAGAAACTATTTTTTGACTTCATACTTAAACAACATTTAGCGATTATAAGAGAGCAGTAGGAGATAATGAAAAAAGATATAATTACTTTGAAAAATGAACACTTCTTTTTTTTTTTGAAAGTACAGGGTGCCGCAAAAGTCATCTATCAAGAAGAAAATTGAATATCTCAGCCATTTTTTAAAGAAACCCATGAAATCTTTTTTTGTTTGAAAGAGAAATGTTCCAAGTATAGTTTACATTTCAGATTTAACAAATGTCATATTCTTTGGAGATCAAAATCCAGATCGTTCTCCTAATGGCATAATTTGAATCGCCAATAATGGTGATTCGTGAATTACGACAACGAGAATTAACAGAGATCCCGGAGCGGCATACTATTACATCTATCTATCAAAAGTTTCTTGAAACTGGTTCAGTTGAAGACCGCATCCGTTCTGGAAGATCATCAACAATTACAGATGACATTGTCAATGAGGTGGAAGAGGCTTTGAGCAAAGAACCGCAAACCAGTGTAAGGAAAATTGGTCGAGAAATGAACATTTCAAAGGATGAAGCACATCGTATTATGCGTGATATTGATGGATTTAAGGCATATATGATGCACTGTACTCAACAGTTATATGATGAAGATATGCATTTACGTGTAGAAATGTCAGAGCTTTTGATACCCATTCTTGAAAATCCAGAAAATGAAGCTAATGTTTTCTTTTCGGATGAATCAAGTTTTTATGTTTCTGGGATGGTGAACAAGCACAATTGTCGTATTTGGGCTGCAAGCAATCCATTTACTACTGTCGAGGCTGTAATGAACTCGCCCAAGATCAATGTATGGTGTGCAATGTCAAGCAAGCAGATAATGGGTCCTTATTTTTTTGAAGAAGACACAATCAATGAAAAAAACTATTTGAATATGCTAAAAAATTATTTTTATCCAATTCTACAAAAGAAAAGGCTGCATAAAAGATCATTTTTCAACAAGATGGCGCTCCAGCGCATTTTTCAAAAGGAGTTCGTGCATGGTTAGATGAGAATTTCAATGATAAATGGATTGGTAGAGGTGGACCAATTTTTTGGGCGTCGCGATCTCTAGATCTAACTCCTCTTGACTTCTATCTCTGGGGTTATATCAAATCAAACGTGTACAAAACGCAGGTTGAAGGTATTCATGAATTGAAGGACAGAATCGAAAAAGAAATCAAAACTATAAAAAAACGAACATTACAAAGTGTTTTTAATGATATTTTGAAAAGACTTAAATTTTGTATTCATGTTAATGGTAACACCTTTGAACAGTTCTTGTAAGACTCGTTTATGTCAAATCAAACTTAGAACATTTCTCTTTCGAACAAAACACGATTTTATGGGTTTCTTTAAAAAATGGCTGAGATATTCAATTTTCTTTTAGGTAGATGACTTTTGCGCACCCTGTATAATTTGTTTGAATTATATATCGCTTTAAACACACAAATAGAACAGCGCCATCTATATTGATACAGACATAACAAGAGAGAAAAACACGAATTCATGCATTGCAAGTGCCGATGTATGTTTTTTATGGTCAAGATGACAGTTGAGCTTCATCTTATCCTATTCTTTGATACTAATTCACTTAAAAAAATGCAAAAACTTCCAATTTTTCAGATACCCATCATCGTCTTCTTCATTTCTTGTTCTTCAACTCATTACTGACCATCTAAGCATCAGATGTATTTGTTACATATCTCAGCTACTTATATAAGTATAAAGCGAACATTAAACTAGATCTATTAATGTTTGAAAATATCTTCAACTGCTGTTGCTCGAAAACTAATTTCTTAACAAAAAAAAGCTAATTCATGCTAGTATAGTTCAATAATATTAAATGAGTTACTTTCTCTGAGTGAAAAATTCACTTGGTTTCGAACAGATACATCATCCACACTAATGTTTCAATTTAAAACTCAAGTGCGAGTTTTGCTTAAAAACAATTGCACACAATATTGGTGAAGCACTCCACTAATATGAACTGAGTCACATGTGTGGAGGTAATTACTAACAAATTACCTATTTAAAAACTAGCAATGAACTCCGAATAGCTATTATGGAGAAAAACTAGCTGAATTAAATTACAAATTTTGGATTTCGTTATGATTCACTTTCGGTCGGCTAGAAAGTTAGAAAATTGTATTGGAACCCTATTCACATTATATGCTTTTGAGCAAAGAGGCGCTATAGATTTAAATATTTAAGTCGCTCGTTCACAATTATGTGATGACTTAAATATGTTAGTAATTTGAAGCACATATTCGATACGCGATGAGGAAGAAGGTTGTTCTCCATCTATAATTGTGTTGAAGGAAAAATTGCGACTCAGGCAAAAATAAGATTTTCCTGAATTCAAATTTTGCCTGAAACTCATGTATAAATGGAAAATAACAGAACGAGTGTACGGCCATGTTATCGCATAGTAAAAACTAATTACACAAGTTTATCATTTAAAATAGGCAATATATGTACAATAGGAAGAATAAGAAACAACCGATAATTATGTCATATTCTCACTACTAAAGAGTGCTTAAATGTATTTTCACAATTTGTGAATTATTTCCATATAAAGTTACTCAATACAAAATTTTCTTTTCACAGTTATTCTGCAAAAGTAAATTCTGTCAAAAGGGTTCTCATTCTTTATACATTGTGTAGTTACAAATTTTTGTAGCTGTTAAAATGATTTGAGATATGCTGTTGAATTTTATCGAACAGTAAGATTTTAATTTCTGGAGCCTCTTAATGATGATGTATGAAACGATAGTTGAAATTCAATTAGCTGAAGTATTCAATACGTCAATTTTCCTTTTTCTTCCATGAGCTCAATACTATAGAACGAATAGCAGAAGTTTAAGGAGCCATTTTAATCTCAGAAGATAGTGACACACGTACTTTCAGGAATGAGCTCACTTTTGAACTTGCATGGATCAAATACGGTGATATCAATAAGGTTGTCACATGACAACGAGGATTTATGATTATTGAGCAGGTGAACTCTACAGTTTTCAAAGTACACGCCATCCTGAAAATTTTTATAATCAAAAACTGCCACTCCAGGTGGATGAATCCAATATCGGATGCTATTAGCCGACGCTATCCTATTCGAATCAGGGAAACGAAAATACAGACGGATTCGATGGAGGAAACCTATTTTGTTAATTGAGTAATAATTAGTACCCGGGGACATCCCTAGAAGTGGATCAAAATTCTACATCAGATTCCGACAGAACTTACAGTATAGAATCTGATAGGCATCCAACAGTAAGGCTCAGAGAGTCATAACGTTTCCTGAAGTCCAATTTGGTTACGTCGGTTCAATAGAAATCCTATACACTCATATCAGATTTCGAAAAGAATTTGATCGGTTTCGATTATCTGAAAGAATCTTCTGGGACATCTCATACACACAAAAAAATCTATGTCGTGAAAAAGACTCGACTATCCGAAATTTCCTTGCACTCAAAAATTGACTCTTGATTGATTATCATAAAAAAAAGCGTTACGGAATTTCATTGTTTTAAATTGTAACAATAATATCTATTCACAAATCACAGTAAATTGTTTGAAAATTTTTATCATAGTTGGAGACCATGATGGCCTACTATCAATAAAAATTTCGTTTATTTTCATTTGGTCAAACCTGAGTTATTCGAAAACCATTGAAGGTTACGGAATTTCAATAAATGAAAGCTCTTTTAGGGTGAGCTGCAAGTTTAACATATTGCTACGAAACGAAACAACATGCACATAAATGTTCGATGTAAAATTTGCTCAGGTGTTCCATAAGCTTTTAGAATATCAAACTATTTTTTAACAAGCCTGACTGTATTGAATGAAAAACTAAAAATACTGTTCGTTACGGAATTTCAAGCTTTTTACAAAAATCGAACTTTGAACTTGGATAAAAGCAAAGAAAATTTTAAAAAACGAAAAAACGTTTTTACGTCTTTGACCAAGAAAATTTTCGAAACTATCAAAATTTAAAGTTTGAACAACTGAATAGTCCACCTTGTTCAAAATTCTATGCTGATTCCAAAGATAACAACTAGGGGTGGCACTTTAACTTTACTTTAAAAATTAAAGTTTAAAGTTTACTTTAAGCTTTAACAGTTAAAGTTAAAGTATAATACTTTGAAACTTTAACTTTAATAAAAGTAGTGCACAAATGAAAAATAATTTTTAGCTCTTTATGTGCAATTCGGTGTGGTTTTTAGAGTAACTTTAAGCTTTAAACTTTAAAAATGTTAAAGCACTTTAAACTTTAATTAAATTTACTGTAAAAACCACATAGAACCATACATAAAGAGCTAAAAATTACTTTTCATGTTTACACTACTTTTAAAGTGTTAAAGTGTTTTGCTTTAATTAAACTTAAAGTTTAAAGTGTTCTTACTTTAAACTTTAACACTTTTTTTAAAGTGTTTTAAAGTTCAAGTGCCACCCATAACAACAACATATATGTATATTTATGAACATAAACAGCATAAAACATTCAATAATTTTAAAACATCGCGATTTTCGGATACTTATGAAATTCCGTAACGAATTATTTATCGGGAACTGAGGAGAAAATGAAATCAAACCACACTGAAAATGAATGTATTCGATAGAGCTTCTTGAATTCTATCTGGAAGTGTAGTCTATATTGCAGGAATTTGCAGCATGAGCGAGCAAAACATATAACAAGCAAATTTCATTGCGGACTTTCATTAAATACAGATGGTTTGTGGGAGCATTACCTTGTTTCGTAGATATCTAAAATTTGTATAAAGGCTATATATTGCAAGAGTACTTCATATTCTGTCAATTCATATTTAATTGAAGAGTTTTTATTCTACTCATTCGTGTTTATTTAAAGGCGTATTCCACTACTATCTTTCAGGAAAATTTTTGATTTCATTATCCTAAGAAAAATTTCATGTCTGCGACATACAAAGCTGCTTAGAAACAGAAATTTTCTCATTTCCTACACTATTGATCATGCTCTTTTCAATAGTAAACTCAACTTTCTCCACCTTTGAGTTTGAATCTTTCATATGCATGGGTGACTGATGGCTGGTTTTGATCTCATCTAATATCTTATAAAGGAACGGGGCGCATAAGAAGTCATTTTGAGCCACTTCTCAAACAACGTTGTTCAATATCTCAGTAAATAGAAAATTTTTCGCGGATTCCTATGACTTAATTGGAATATCAAAATGACTGAATTTTATATGACATATGGTTGAAACACTAAGATGACTAAATTTTCCTCGTTTTAACTTTAGTTAAGAGAATGTTTGGATTGAAATACTTTCATAGTTTGCAGATAGTCAGAAGTACTACTTACCATTTGACAGAACTTTTCAAGATGTATATTTCCTGTAATGATTGGCATCTTTCATGAATCATGAACATCATTTGCTGCATTCATCTTTTATCCGGTGTATCATCATTACCGCCTTCTAAGAAAATGTTTTCATTATTTTTTTCCTATATTTGGTTACCTCAGGGACTCTGTTATATACCGATGGATAGCTCCTAGCTTGGTCTACAAGATGCATAGGTTTCTACCTGAAGAAAAAATTGGCCACATGAAGAAAAATGTCAAATACTCACAACTTACATAGAAAAACGAATATAATTCACATGAAATTGCCATTTTCTGACCTAAAATGGCATGATATGATTTTTGCACATTGGAAGAATATGATTCTCATGAAACACAGCGGCAATATTCGTAAGAAATATGACATGCTTCTTGAAGTTTTTCATCCTCTGGGAGCTTAACATGCAATAGAATACTAGTAAAAAGTAAAAGCGCAGAACATAAAGAGGTTACTACTTTCTTGGATCTTTGATTCTATCAAAATCCTCTTCAAGTTAATAAAAAGTTGAAAGTGCGGCTAGGAACAAAGAAAAAATCATCTCTGAATTCATACCAACACCAATATCCACATTCCCACTCTTAACCATACACATACTAACACACACTCGAATACCCACACCCATGCCCAAAATCACACCCGCACAGATATCTTAGCATCCTTGTCTACAGGAGTTGGTGTCACTGAAAGCGGACACAGTCCTCTCGACAACGCATGCATCTTGCAAGGTACCAGTACCACGAACGGTTCAAGGACCCCTCATCAAATCTCATGCATCTCCCAAGGTGCGGTTCACAAGGAAAGTGGAGGGACTCCTCTTCACAAACCATACCTCTGCCAAACCGTAGTTGTCCTAGCAGGTGGACAGACTCGAGTGAACACAACGTGTATCTTCGTAGGCGCAGGTGCCACGGAATCTGGAGCGACGCATGTCTACATAACGTGCATGTCTACAATTTTCAGTGCATGGGAAGTCGGAACGATTCATCCACGCAAATCGAACCTTGTATAGTTGTTCTTCGAAACTCTAACAATGTCAGTCTCAAACGACAATACTCAAGCCGAATACATCTCTAAACCATTAGCAAACGGCAGAAGCTGCGAGCAGCTGACAATGCGAGACGTCGCATCTCACGTAGAGAGGTGTCTGGAGATGTCGCGTCTCTTACTTAAAACCACACGAAGAAGAGGCATCTACCCCCTGAGTAGCCGGGGGTAGATAATCTTGAAAATATTTGAAAGCAGGAGAAGCTAGCAGAAGCCGACAACTTGAGATGCAGAATATCCCGACGTGGATCTCTGTACCAGGGTCACTAATTTTCGGAGTGCAGGTTCTAGTTCGTTTGCTATTTATATTGATGATGCTAACTTCTCGAGCTTCCCCCATTTGCTGGATCTGACACACGGTTTTCACTAGCCGAAACGGACCTCTTGAGTATATATATATGGTCACATACAGATCGGTCTCAAACGTTTTTAGCGAACAACTCTTTATAAAAGTTTCCTTCCGGACACCATGTAGTGTGGTTAGAATGTAACTGATGGAATTCTGTGCGTGTTTGGAAGAGTAAGTTAACGGGTGTTTCTAAGCTACGAGACAGATATTGGGTGTGCGTGTTGAGAATGATCATTGTTCAGTGTTTGCTGACTGATTCTTTTCACTCTTCCGAGTACAAAGTAGGTGTTCGTGGCTGTTTGTGAGTATAAATTTACAAGGTGTAGATGTTCGTAAGGGTGACTTATACCCGATCTTACAAAGTTGGCTATTTGTGGTGTTCGCGTGAATCAGTAATGCACGAATTCGTATGTCGAACTAACTGAATTTATGGTATTCAATCGTTTTCTTTAATAGTAGTGAAATCTTAATGTAAACTTAAAATTCATGTAAGAGTGACTATCGAATTGCTAATATTAATGGGGAAAGATTAGCATTCATCCATTTACCCACTAAATAAGCATCGCTAGAAACAAGAGATTTTTCGGATTTCATCGTGCATATTGGTTGATTGATAACTTGTTAAACTGCTGTAGATTACGTACTGTAGCGAGAAAAAGTTATCTTCATCAATTTTTGATAGAAGAAATAGGCAATAAAATTCTTTGAGGAATATTTACTGTAATACTACGTAGTATCTATAAAGAAAAACAAATTGAAACTCAACGACGAAGCATCTATGATGATTACTGAATGCATTCAGGTGTATTTTCATGGGTGTGGATATTGGTGAGGGTACACGTCTTGGTAGTGGTAGCAATATTACGTTTCTTGAACATTCACGTCGACAACTACGATAAACCCCAGCAAAAACGAACTTAGGGTGCGTCGATAGGCGCATAAATCCGAAAGACGCACGTAGTCGTAAAACAATACACACGACAACAAACCAAGTGAAGGTGCCTGGAACGGTGAAGGATGGGTATGAGTATGGGTTTTGACAATATACTCATGATATTCACGCAAACACATTGGCACACACACGACACTGACACACACATCCGCACCCACTACTTGCTTGATAGTAGAAAGACAGAACATGCATGCATTAATGGAATGTATGAAAACCGTGTTTATATAAACGATGTCACAGACAATTCTTAAATAAAGTAATAAGTTAGAGCCAATATCGCAGTTTGGATCTGTTCATGGTATTGTCTTTGAACCAGTTGCTCACAACGGCTGTAGTACTGATGGGCACAATAGCTGAGCAAAAGTCCACATGGTTTGGGGTATCCAATGGATTCCGTTATTGTATGCGATTCGGAAAGGACCATCACGAGAAAAAAGACGTGAAAATTTGTAATACCATAGCACCGGTGCCATGGCAAGTTGTGCCATCTCATGACTCCTGACGTGGCTGAAGCAACTCGCGAGAATGCCATTAACTACCGGAGTACCTTAATAGAATAACAGAAAGAGAGATTGTGCGACCAATAAGTTGACTTGTTCACGTACCATCCATTGTCATTGGAGCGACATAACCGCGCTTAACTTCCATGGTCGAACGGATGACTTGCGACTGAAGCAGAACGTTCTTCTCCGTGAGAACGAGCACAACATGACCGACTCTAACTCGTTTCGTTGGTACATATTTCAGCTTTCCTCCATGGGATACAATTGGTAGAAGATGATTAGCCGTCAAACTGATAGTTTGATTTGATTCTGTTTCGAGTGTGTAGAAGAGAGCTGAAAGAGAAGTAAATCTTCATTTGTTTCCTGAACTCGATCACTAAGCTTACCTTCAGTGGATAAATCGGCGTCGAGCATCAAGACCATTTCGCTTACCACCACTGTTTTACCATTGAAGGCCAAGATGGTGTCGCCACTGCGTAATTGGTCAATTTTCTTTTGTGTTCCATTGCTTAATGTTACTCAACTGTCTGCTGAGAAACATTTTCCTTTTGCGTAATCTATGATTCCAATTATACCAGTCACTAATTAAGCAATCGGAAGGTGATAAATTTCAGATATTTTATTCGAAAGTTGAATTTCTTTGACTTACCACCACTGATGGCTGTTCCGACAGCGCCTCTTGCGGTATCGTTAACCATTTTAGGGCCGACACTAGATGCGATGGTTGTCGGAGTAGCTACGGAGATTGTTGCTAAGAACAGAAGTTGAGCCGCATTATTTACTATATTTGCTGAGAGCATTTCGTTAGTGCTGGAAGATCAATTGGAGTAGTCCGCTCTACAACAAATCAACAAGGGGGAACGAACTGATTTCATGATTTTAAGTGATTTCGTTGATTTCAAATTGATTTCAGGAATTGAAATCAGTTTGAATTGTCTTCAAAATATTGTTGTTTTACCAAACCGTGGGAAAAGGTTTGGTAGATTTGAAATAGCGTCCAATAGCCCCCAATGGTTTGAATAACTATTCTTCAGTTTATGACGCTTGCAAAGGGTCTTCTCTAGCGTATACGAGAAGAATCTTTAAAGGTCTCATAAAACTGAAGAATTGTTTATCAATCCTCTGCAGACAGTTGAATGTTTTTTCAAATCTACGCAACCTTTATCCACGGCTTGGTACAGTAACTGATTTTTTTGTACAGTGTATGACTATGTGAATTTTGAACACATATTTTATATGTTGTTGTATTTGCCTTCGGCATTCTGTTGACTATAATGCACCATTCAGTGAAAAATCCAACATTCCGAAGTGAAACATCGACGCTGAGAACAAACTTTCCATCGGAAGTAACGCACAGGAACTGAGTAAACAAAGGCCGCTTTCCAACGTGCAACTAAGGAGACGATGAAAATATGTCATAAAATTGATTTTCTTTTGAGGTATTGTACAATACCATGACTTCACTCTCTTCGTTTTCAACGGTTTTTATTGATGGCTAAGAAATGAGATTTTTATCAATCTAAGTGAACTTTGGATGGTTCATTTGTCATCAGGGTTGAGTCAAACTTCATTTGATAAGCAGTGTTGCTATGTGCAGCGTCGGGCTCGAGAAAATCACACTGAAAGAAAAAAAAGTGTCACACGAAACCCTAAAGGATTCCGATTTTTGAAACATAATCGAAATCCTCTGAGGTTTCGTAAAGTCTTAATTTTAAATAGCTTATAATGAGCCTTTTGTACTTGGAGTTCTTCATAATTCACGATTCAATATTGAATGTAAGTTTCGCCGAATACTATACTATGCTCCATGGCGGAAGTATTTTTCCACCTACATTCAATGCTAAAACTTCCCATTCTCTAAAAAAAGAACCAGGTCCTGTGAAAACCTGCAGAAGCATAAGAGCGAATCACTGTATTTTATAGCGAAACACATGATATCATTGGAACATGGAAGCAATAATTCGACCACAAACTTTCCCAAGTGTTTTCCCATGATTTGTTTCGCTTCTTGCGGAAAGACACACCAAATTACTCGGAACTCACTAGAAAAAATCAGGGAAGTTTGTGGCCAGGAGACCACTTCCATTTTCCAGCGACGACATGTGTGTTCCTACAGAATACCGTAATTTTCAGTCTTTTCTTCTGCTAGTTCCTCCAGGTTCCGATGGGCGAAAAGATCCCCATGGGATGTTTGATCTAAATAGAAAAAAACATTTCATCCTATTGTAACTTTTGAAATCAAACTCACGATTCTTATTTGTTCATCTGACAGCTGATCTAAATAGTAATGGAATATATCATCAAGTAACGGGTATCGTTTCCGTTACCAGTTATTCGGTAACGGTATCGGAGCGATGAAATCTATGACTCGTCCATTTATCAGCAAAGTAGATTTTCACGACAAGAAAAACGAAATTCTAAAAAGTTTGACTAAAGAAAGTAGGGCTCAGGGAATCTAAATCTGATACAGGAATTTTTATTTTTTTCACTTTTACACTTCTTTTTTAAAAATCTATGTCTGAATGCAGAAACCGGTTTCGTGAGAAAAACAATTTCAATGAAACACTTCAAATTTTTGTGGAGAAAAGTGTTTTTCTCGAAAAATATGAACTGAAAGTCGTAAAAATAGGGATTTCAAAAATGGATTCACCGAGCCTGATATACTTTGGTCGAACTTTAAAGAATTTCGTAATTTTCCTTAAAGTCTTTTTTGATGCTTATTAGAGGAGTGGTTCAACCCGTTACTCCGTTATCGAGTAACTTGTAGCGACCTGTTACCTTAAGCACGTAACTGGTAACGGACAAGTTACCAGTTACTTGCAAAAGTAGTGATTTGGCAATGGTAACTTCGTAACTCTAATTCTGCACGAAGCAAATTTTCAAAACGTTTTGTATACGAAACTCAAAAGGGGTTTCGACCAAACCTCCGGATCAATGGAAATTTCAAAGGGTTCAAGACGAAACATTTTAATATTTTAAAACTCTATTAAGAATTTTACAAAACCTTGGATATTGCTACATCTCTTACAGGTTTTGTATGACTCTACGGACAATTCTATAGTATAGTAAAACTTGATGAAACCGCAGAGGTTTCGTGTGATGCCTTAGTTTTTTTCAGTATAGGGTAAACAATATCTTGCGAGGTTAGACCCTTCGAAACTCGTCCTTTTAGTGATAATCACCATTTTGCGAATGGAATCCTGAACGATAGGACCGATTAAACGAGATGAACCTTTCAGAAACAATGCATAGCTTACAGCTCTACTCAAACTACAGATTTCAAATGCCTACCTTATTTCAGTCGAGAGTTATATAGGATCAAACTTACCAAAATTGTACCCTTCTCCAGATATTAGATGCTTCATAAAATCCCAAGGGCCCAATATTTTCGGACAAAAATTCTTTGGCAAATGAAACCGCTTGAGGACTCTGTTTATAAAAGGTTTCAGCTTGCTCAATCGAACTGTCCTTCAGATATGACCCCATTGAGACCACTCCCGATGAAGATGATAACTTTAAGGCTTTTCGTAAAATGCTCATAAAAAATCGAAGCATCAACATTTTTCACAACGGTCTTCAGAAAAATCCTTAAAATTGCTTTCTCTACCATCGGCCTTGAATTGAACAACATCTGACGACATCGATTGAGCAACTTCGGTTGTGGCTTACGCGGACTGGCTCATAAATCGTTGAGTTAAACCTGCTCGATAAAAAGAAGTATGATGAAGTTTATATGCATTCGTTGTAAAGCTTCGAAAGGACGAGACCAGATTTGAGCACATTTGGTTCTCTTGATTTCCGTTATAAAAATTAACTGCATCATACATCGATCAACAGATTATTGACTCCTCATCATTTTCACGCTAAATTCGTTGTGTTCTAATGAGATTCTAGGTCTTGTATGGGCTTGTCACATGTACCTCCATGAAGTACAATAGTATTCTGCGTACTTCCACTCAGCTCCATCCACTTTTACATCGACATTCTTGTGGCATAATTTAACTAAGCCAGTTTCGTAGCCCTCGTCCAGTTATCTGAGGAATCATAGTTTCTTTTGATCCAAATCATGCGCTAACTCGAGGAGGGCAGGTCAAATAGTCGACTTTCTCAGAAAACAGCACCTCAAAGGGGCCAATATCATCATACCTGAAAATTATTTGAATGTTTCGAATAGACCACTCGATAGAGCATCAAAAGTTGTCTGTCCGACATACGACATGGGTTTTAGAAATATATCTCTAAATTTCAATTTTTGAAAGAACTTACAAAATCGGTCTAAAACGACACTCCATGGAAAATTGAGCTCCCGATAAAATCTATAGGACCAGTTAAAGACTCCAATATTTTATAATCAAAATGAAGCTCATACTATGCTCGTTCTACCACCATAGACTACATTCTTCAATAGCGTGTTTTGTTCCAGATAAATGGCTCTTAATGGCCTGGGGGTCTGCAGAAACCTCATGTTTCACATCGGTTTTATCGAAAACTAGACGCCGGAATTTCTTGAAAATTTGACGTTAAATAGAGATGAATGGGTACTACGAGTGGTTAAAGTGTCAGCCTCCCGATCTTAGAATTGTGTGAGATCTGATTACTAGAAGTTAGCGAAAATTCAAAGTCCTAGGGTAGAAGCGTTACAGAACTCATTGCTGAAACCTTGATATAAGATACTGACATCGGCTAATTTTTTATGCTGATCAGAAATAGTGTGTCTGCTGGTTATGATTCAGTGCAAAGCTTCCAAAAGAAGTAGAAAAGTTGTGACTTATCAGGGGTTTTTCATAGACTTTTCCCTTCTGTTATCTTGATCAGTTTCTAGTTCATTTTTCAAATAGTGGAAAAGGAACCATGATCCTGCCGTAGTTGAAGTAAACATAGAATAATCATTCCATATGAACGGAAACAAAAATAGCTATTTTTCAGAGAATAGGTGTCGTAATTCTTTTAACTGATGTTGTGTAATTGAGTATTGCATGAATCAAGTTTAGGAGGTTAGCGCAGTACACAAACAACAGCTCATAGTTCAACATCCATTTCGTCCGATATAATAGGATATTTTAAAGCTGTTTTGGCCTACGTGGATATATAAATGCAAAATGGAGTTCTTTTAAATTCAGTTCAATTTATTGTGCTATCGCTAGCCACTGTTCATCGCGATATTCGACAACAACGTATTTAGCAATCATGACATCACCTGTGGATGGCACGTGCTTCACCTATTTCAGTTTGAATCACGTTCAAGTGACGCTCTATGCGAAGAACGTCTAGTTTCCATCTAGGGGTGTAATGCTCCCGCTTGAGTGCATTGTATAAATGATGTTTAACCTTCTCTCTTCATTTCTTCTCAATAATGAATCGTCCTTACTTCATTGTCCTCAATTGTTCTTACTTTGTATCCTTATTTCTATTCATACTTTCTTTCATTATCTTATTGTTCCTATTTCACTTTCCTTTCCTTGACTTCGTATTCTTTCTTTTCATGCTCTATTCTTCTATATTATGGGAGCGTAAATATGCACATGGTTTTTTATGTAAACGATACGATTGTATGAAATGAAGGAATGAATAAAGTGTAATTCAATCAGCACTAGTCTCCCTTCTATTGGAAGTCTTCACAGTTTACGTCAAAGCTCAGAAATCTTCGCATGGAACAACATTAGATGTTGTTTTCCATGTGATTATTACATGGTCCGCTGGTTGGAAATGGTGATACAAGCGTATTGCTGTTTATTTAGAGGAAGTGGCAAGCTTGTTTGAAATTTTAAAATACTACCTACTGAGAACAGGTTCATCATCAGGATCAGTGTTCCAACAATCAGTGAAATCCTTTTTGAAATTTTGTTTGATATCCCTCTTACTAGTACCAAATGCGCATTTTTCTTCTTCTTATATTCGCTGTTCTGCAGTCAGGCATTTTTTACAACTGGTTGATTCCACGGACTTCACGAAAATTTCCGTGTTGAAAGCTCCTAGAACTCGATAGTTGAAAGCAATGGCTTTTGCTACATATTGGGTATCATCCTTTCAAATCATACAACACTCCCTACGACGGCATGTACCCCCTCGACAGTGCCTTTACCGGGACTAGTAAATCTATCATATATTTGCAAAAATGGAATCAAGAAATCTGAAAATGATAGAAATAGCATGAGAAAACCGCCTAAATGTGTCTTAGATTTCATGGATCAATATAAACATGATCCGAAGCAAAAACCAAGCAAATCAGAGACGTGTAACGTTAAGACATTCTTCTTTCTTTGGGAGCTTTGCATTTAATCATAACCAGCAGACACACTATTTCTGATCAGCATAAAAAATTAGCCGATGTCAGT